>OY726520.1:115740053-115977819 GCA_963383655.1 Bathymodiolus septemdierum
TCATCAGAGGCCATAAAGAGAAGGACAGAAAACCCAATGGACAAAAGAGAGAAGGGTCATCAGAGACCATAAAGAGAAGAAGGACATACAACCCAATGGACAAAAGAGAAAGGGCTCATCAGAGGCCATAAAGAGAAGGACAGAAAACCCAATGGACAAAAGAGAGAAGGGTCATCAGAGACCATAAAGAGAAGGACAGACAACCCAATGGACAACAGAGAAAGGGTTCATCAGAGGCCATAAAGAGAAGGACAGACAACCCAATGGACAAAAGAGAAAGGAGTCTTCAGAGGTCATAAAGAGAAGGACAGACAACCCAATGGACAAAGAGACAGGGGTCATCAGAGGCCATAAAGAAAAGAAGGGCAGATATCCCAATGGACAAAAGAGAGAGGGGTCATCAGAGGCAATAAAGAGAAGGACAGACAACCCAAATTGTACAAAAGAGAAAGGGATCATCAGAGGTCATGAAGAGAAGGACAGACAACCCGATGGACAAAAGAGAAAGGGCTCATCATCAGAGGTCATAAAGAGAAGGACAGGCAACCCAATGGACAAAAGAGAAAGGGCTCATCAGACGCCATAAAGAGAAGAAGGACAGACAACCCAATGGACAAAAGAGAAAGTCGTCATGAGAGGTCATAAAGAGAAGAAGGACAAACAACCCAATGGACAAAAGAGAAAGGGCTCATCAGAGGCCATAACGAGAAGGACAGAAAACAAAATGGACGAAAGAGAAAGAGGCCATCAGAGGTCATGAAGAGAAGGACAGACAACCCGATGGACAAAAGAGAAAGGTGTCATCATCAGAGGTCATAAAGAGAAGGACAGACAACCCAATGGAGAAAAGAGAAAGTGGTCATCAGAGGCCATAAAGAGAAGGACAGACAACCAAATGGACAAAAGAAAAAAGGGTCATCAGAGGTTATAAAGAGAAGAAGGACAGACAACCCAATGAACAAAAGAGAAAGGGGTCATCAGAGGCCATAAAGAGAAGGACAGACAACCAAATGGACAAAAGAGAAAAGGGTCATCAGAGGTCATAAAGAGAAGCCGTCAAACAACCCAATGGACAAAAGAAAAAGGGCTCATCAGAGGCCATAAAGAGAAGAAGGACAGACAACCCAATGGAGAAAAGAGAAAGGGGTCATCAGAGGCCATAAAGGAAAGAAGGACAGACAACCCAATGGACAAAAGAGAAAGGGCTCATCAGAGGCCATAACGAGAAGGACAGAAAACAAAATGGACAAAAGAGAAAGAGGCCATCAGAGGTCATGAAGAAAACCCGATGGACAAAAAAGAAAGGTGTCATCATCAGAGGTCATAAAGAGAAGGACAGACAACCCAATGGAGAAAAGAGAAAGGGCTCATCAGACGCCATAAAGAGAAGGACAGACAACCCAATGGACAAAAGAAAAAGGATTCATCAGAGGCCATCAAGAGAAGAAGGACAGACAACACAATGGACAAAGAGACAGGGGTCATCAGAGGTGATAAAGAGAAGAAGGTCAGATATCCCAATGGACAAAAGAGAGAGGGGTCATCAGAGGCAATAAAGAGAAGGACAGACAACCCAAATGGACAAAAGAGAAAGGGATCATCAGAGGTCATGAAGAGAAGGACAGACAACCCGATGGACAAAAGAGAAAGGGCTCATCATCAGAGGTCATAAAGAGAAGGACAGGCAACCCAATGGACAAAAGAGAAAGGGCTCATAAGACGCCATAAAGAGAAGAAGGACAGACAACCCAATGGACAAAAGAGAAAGTCGTCATGAGAGGTCATAAAGAGAAGAAGGACAAACAACCCAATGGACAAAAGAGAAAGGGCTCATCAGAGGCCATAAAGAGAAGAAGGACAGACAACCCAATGGACAAAAGAAAAAGGATTCATAAGAGTCCATAAAGAGAAGAAGGACAGCCAACCCAATGGACAAAAGAGAAAGGTGTCATCAGAGGCCATAAAGAGGACAGACAACCCAATGGACAAAAGAGAAAGGGGTCATCAGAGGCCATAAAGAGAAGAAGGACAGATAACCCAATGGACAAAAGAGAAAGGGGTCATCAGAGGCCATAAAGAGAAGAAGTGCAGACAACCCAATGGACAAAAGAGAAAGGGGTCATCAGAGGCCATAAAGAGAAGGACAGACAACCAAATGGACAAAAGAAAAAAGGGTCATCAGAGGTTATAAAGAGAAGAAGGACAGACAACCCAATGAACAAAAGAGAAAGGGGTCATCAGATGCCATAAAGAGAAGGACAGACAACCAAATGGACAAAAGAGAAAAGGGTCATCAGAGGTCATAAAGAGAAGAAGGACAGACAACCCAATGAACAAAAGAGAAAGGGGTCATCAGAGGCCATAAAGGGAAGAAGGACAGACAACCCAATGGACAAAAGACAAAGTCGTCATGAGAGGTCATAAAGAGAAGCCGTCAAACAACCCAATGGACAAAAGAGAAAGGGCTCATCAGAGGCCATAAAGAGAAGAAGGACAGACAACCCAATGGAGAAAAGAGAAAGGGGTCATCAGAGGCCAAAAAGGAAAGAAGGACAGACAACCCAATGGACAAAAGAGAAAGGAGTTATCAGAGATAATAAAGAGAAGGATAGACAACCCAATGGACAAAAGAGAAAAGAGTAATCAGAGGCCATAAAGAGAAGGACAGACAACCCAATGGACAAAAGAGAAAGGGGTCATCAGAGGCCATATAAAGAAGAAGGACATACAATCCAATGGACAAAAGAGAAAGGGGTCATCAGAGGCCATAAAGAGAAGGACAGACAACCCAATGGACAAAAGAGAAAGTCGTCATGAGAGGTCATAAAGAGAAGAAGGACATACAACCCAATGGACAAAAGAGAAAGGGCTCATCAGAGGCCATAAAGAGAAGGACAGAAAACCCAATGGACAAAAGAGAGAAGGGTCATCAGAGACCATAAAGAGAAGAAGGACATACAACCCAATGGACAAAAGAGAAAGGGCTCATCAGAGGCCATAAAGAGAAGGACAGAAAACCCAATGGACAAAAGAGAGAAGGGTCATCAGAGACCATAAAGAGAAGGACAGACAACCCAATGGACAACAGAGAAAGGGTTCATCAGAGGCCATAAAGAGAAGGACAGACAACCCAATGGACAAAAGAGAAAGGAGTCTTCAGAGGTCATAAAGAGAAGGACAGACAACCCAATGGACAAAGAGACAGGGGTCATCAGAGGCCATAAAGAAAAGAAGGGCAGATATCCCAATGGACAAAAGAGAGAGGGGTCATCAGAGGCAATAAAGAGAAGGACAGACAACCCAAATGGACAAAAGACAAAGGGATCATCAGAGGTCATGAAGAGAAGGACAGACAACCCGATGGACAAAAGAGAAAGGGCTCATCATCAGAGGTCATAAAGAGAAGGACAGGCAACCCACTGGACAAAAGAGAAAGGGCTCATCAGACGCCATAAAGAGAAGAAGGACAGACAACCCAATGTACAAAAGAAAAAGGATTCATAAGAGTCCATAAAGAGAAGAAGGGCAGCCAACCCAATGGACAAAAGAGAAAGGTGTCATCAGAGGCCATAAAGAGGACAGACAACCCAATGGACAAAAGAGAAAGGGGTCATCAGAGGCCATAAAGAGAAGAAGGACAGATAACCCAATGGACAAAAGAGAAAGGGGTCATCAGAGGCCATAAAGAGAAGAAGTGCAGACAACCCAATGGACAAAAGAGAAAGGGGTCATCAGAGGCCATAAAGAGAAGGACAGACAACCAAATGAACAAAAGAAAAAAGGGTCATCAGAGGTTATAAAGAGAAGAAGGACAGACAACCCAATGAACAAAAGAGAAAGGGGTCATCAGAGGCCATAAAGAGAAGGACAGACAACCAAATGGACAAAAGAGAAAAGGGTCATCAGAGGTCATAAAGAGAAGAAGGACAGACAACCCAATGAACAAAAGAGAAAGGGGTCATCAGAGGCCATAAAGGGAAGAAGGACAGACAACCCAATGGACAAAAGACAAAGTCGTCATGAGAGGTCATAAAGAGAAGCCGTCAAACAACCCAATGGACAAAAGAGAAAGGGCTCATCAGAGGCCATAAAGAGAAGAAGGACAGACAACCCAATGGAGAAAAGAGAAAGGGGTCATCAGAGGCAATAAAGAGAAGGACAGAAAACCCAAATGGACAAAAGAGAAAGGGGTCATCAGA
Organism: Bathymodiolus septemdierum; assembly: GCA_963383655.1. NCBI lineage: Eukaryota > Metazoa > Mollusca > Bivalvia > Mytilida > Modiolidae > Bathymodiolus > Bathymodiolus septemdierum. The sequence goes on from OY726520.1 coordinate 115,744,253, forward strand.
GGTCATGAAGAGAAGAAGGACAGACAACCCGATGGACAAAAGAGAAAGGGTTCTTCATCAGAGGTCATAAAGAGAAGGACAGACAACCCAATGGACAAAAGAAAAAGGGCTCATCAGTCGCCATAAAGAAAAGGACAGACAACCCAATGGACAAAAGAGGGTTCATCAGAGGCCATAAAGAGAAGAAGGGCAGAAAACCCAAATGGACAAAAGAGAAAGGGGTCATCAGAGGCCATAAAGAGGACAGACAACCCAATGGACAAAAGAGAAAGGGGTCATTAGAGGCCATAAAGGGAAGGACAGACAACCCAATGGACAAAAGAGAAAGGGGTCTTCAGAGGCCATAAAGAGAAGAAGGGCAGACAACCCAATGGACAAAAGAGAAAGGTGTCATCAGAGGCCATAAAGAGAAGGACAGACAACCCAATGGACAAAAGAGAAAAGGGTCATCAGAGGCCATAAAGAGAAGGACAGACAACCCAATGGACAAAAGAGAAAGGGGTCATCAGAGGCCATAAAGAGAAGAAGGACAGACAACCCAATGGACAAAAGAGAAAGGGGTCATCAGAGTCCATAAAGAGAAGAAGCACAGACAACCAAATGGACAAAAGAGAAAGGGGTCATGAGAGGTCATAAAGAGAAGGACAGACAACCCAATGGACAACAGAGAAAGGGCTCACCAGAGGCCATAAAGAGAAGGACAGACAACCCAATGGACTAAAGTGAAAGGGGTTATCAGAAGCCATAAAGAGAAGAAGGACAGATAACCCAATGCACAAAAGAGAAAGGGCTCATCAGAGGCGATAAAGAGAAGGACAGACAACCCAATGGACAAAAGAGAAATGGGTCATCAGAGGTCATAAAGAGATGGACAGATAACCCAATGGACAAAAGAGAAAGAGTTCACCAGAGGCCATAAAGAGGACAGACAACCCAATGGACAAAAATGAAAGGGGTCATCAGAGGTCATAAAGAGAAGGACAGACAACCCAATGGAAAAGAGAGAATGGGGTCATCAGAGGCCATAAAGAGGACAGACAACCCAATGGACAAAAGAGAAAGGGGTCATTAGAGGCCATAAAGGGAAGGACAGACAACCCAATGGACAAAAGAGAAAGAGGTCATCAGAGGCCATAAAGAGGACAGACAACCCAATGGACAAAAGAGAAAGGGGTCATTAGAGTCCATAAAGGGAAGGACAGACAACCCAATGGACAAAAGAGAAAGGGGTCTTCAGAGGCCATAAAGAGAAGAAGGGCAGACAACCCAATGGACAAAAGAGAAAGGGGTCATCAGAGGCCATAAAGAGAAGGACAGACAACCCAATGGACAAAAGAGAAAAGGGTCATCAGAGGCCATAAAGAGAAGGACAGACAACCCAATGGACAAAAGAGAAAGGGGTCATCAGAGGCCATAAAGAGAAGAAGGACAGACAACCCAATGGACAAAAGAGAAAGGGGTCATCAGAGTCCATAAAGAGAAGAAGCACTGACAACCAAATGGACAAAAGAGAAAAGGGTCATGAGAGGTCATAAAGAGAAGGACAGACAACCCAATGGACAACAGAGAAAGGGCTCATCAGAGGCCATAAAGAGAAGGACAGACAACCCAATGGACTAAAGTGAAAGGGGTTATCAGAGGCCATAAAGAGAAGAAGGACAGATAATCCAATGGACAAAAGAGAAAGGGGTCATCAGAGGTCATAAAGAGAAGAAGGACAGACAACCCAATGAACAAAAGAGAAAGGGCTCATCAGAGGCGATAAAGAGAAGGACAGACAACTCAATGGACAAAAGAGAGAGGGGTCATCAGAGGCAATAAAGAGAAGGACAGACAACCCAATGGACAAAAGAGAAATGGGTCATCAGAGGTCATAAAGAGATGGACAGATAACCCAATGGAAAAAAGAGAAAGAGTTCACCAGAGGCCATAAAGAGGACAGACAACCCAATGGACAAAAATGAAAGGGGTCATCAGAGGTCATAAAGAGAAGGACAGAAAACCGAATGGAAAAAAGAGAATGGGCTCATCAGAGGCCATAAAGAGAAGAAGGACCGACAACCCATTGGACAAAAAGAGAAAGTCGTCATGAGAGGTCATAAAGAGAAGAAGGACATACAACCCAATGGACAAAAGAGAAAGGGCTCATCAGAGGCCATAAAGAGAAGGACAGAAAACCCAATGGACAAAAGAGAGAAGGGTCATCAGAGACCATAAAGAGAAGAAGGACATACAACCCAATGGACAAAAGAGAAAGGGCTCATCAGAGGCCATAAAGAGAAGGACAGAAAACCCAATGGACAAAAGAGAGAAGGGTCATCAGAGACCATAAAGAGAAGGACAGACAACCCAATGGACAACAGAGAAAGGGTTCATCAGAGGCCATAAAGAGAAGGACAGACAACCCAATGGACAAAAGAGAAAGGAGTCTTCAGAGGTCATAAAGAGAAGGACAGACAACCCAATGGACAAAGAGACAGGGGTCATCAGAGGCCATAAAGAAAAGAAGGGCAGATATCCCAATGGACAAAAGAGAGAGGGGTCATCAGAGGCAATAAAGAGAAGGACAGACAACCCAAATGGACAAAAGACAAAGGGATCATCAGAGGTCATGAAGAGAAGGACAGACAACCCGATGGACAAAAGAGAAAGGGCTCATCATCAGAGGTCATAAAGAGAAGGACAGGCAACCCAATGGACAAAAGAGAAAGGGCTCATCAGACGCCATAAAGAGAAGAAGGACAGACAACCCAATGTACAAAAGAAAAAGGATTCATAAGAGTCCATAAAGAGAAGAAGGGCAGCCAACCCAATGGACAAAAGAGAAAGGTGTCATCAGAGGCCATAAAGAGGACAGACAACCCAATGGACAAAAGAGAAAGGGGTCATCAGAGGCCATAAAGAGAAGAAGGACAGATAACCCAATGGACAAAAGAGAAAGGGGTCATCAGAGGCCATAAAGAGAAGAAATGCAGACAACCCAATGGACAAAAGAGAAAGGGGTCATCAGAGGCCATAAAGAGAAGGACAGACAACCAAATGAACAAAAGAAAAAAGGGTCATCAGAGGTTATAAAGAGAAGAAGGACAGACAACCCAATGAACAAAAGAGAAAGGGGTCATCAGAGGCCATAAAGAGAAGGACAGACAACCAAATGGACAAAAGAGAAAAGGGTCATCAGAGGTCATAAAGAGAAGAAGGACAGACAACCCAATGAACAAAAGAGAAAGGGGTCATCAGAGGCCATAAAGGGAAGAAGGACAGACAACCCAATGGACAAAAGACAAAGTCGTCATGAGAGGTCATAAAGAGAAGCCGTCAAACAACCCAATGGACAAAAGAGAAAGGGCTCATCAGAGGCCATAAAGAGAAGAAGGACAGACAACCCAATGGAGAAAAGAGAAAGGGGTCATCAGAGGCAATAAAGAGAAGGACAGAAAACCCAAATGGACAAAAGAGAAAGGGGTCATCAGAGGTCATGAAGAGAAGAAGGACAGACAACCCGATGGACAAAAGAGAAAGGGTTCTTCATCAGAGGTCATAAAGAGAAGGACAGACAACCCAATGGACAAAAGAAAAAGGGCTCATCAGTCGCCATAAAGAAAAGGACAGACAACCCAATGGACAAAAGAGGGTTCATCAGAGGCCATAAAGAGAAGAAGGGCAGAAAACCCAAATGGACAAAAGAGAAAGGTGTCATCAGAGGCCATAAAGAGGACAGACAACCCAATGGACAAAAGAGAAAGGGGTCATTAGAGGCCATAAAGGGAAGGACAGACAACCCAATGGACAAAAGAGAAAGGGGTCTTCAGAGGCCATAAAGAGAAGAAGGGCAGACAACCCAATGGACAAAAGAGAAAGGTGTCATCAGAGGCCATAAAGAGAAGGACAGACAACCCAATGGACAAAAGAGAAAAGGGTCATCAGAGGCCATAAAGAGAAGGACAGACAACCCAATGGACAAAAGAGAAAGGGGTCATCAGAGGCCATAAAGAGAAGAAGGACAGACAACCCAATGGACAAAAGAGAAAGGGGTCATCAGAGTCCATAAAGAGAAGAAGCACAGACAACCAAATGGACAAAAGAGAAAGGGGTCATGAGAGGTCATAAAGAGAAGGACAGACAACCCAATGGACAACAGAGAAAGGGCTCACCAGAGGCCATAAAGAGAAGGACAGACAACCCAATGGACTAAAGTGAAAGGGGTTATCAGAAGCCATAAAGAGAAGAAGGACAGATAACCCAATGCACAAAAGAGAAAGGGCTCATCAGAGGCGATAAAGAGAAGGACAGACAACCCAATGGACAAAAGAGAAATGGGTCATCAGAGGTCATAAAGAGATGGACAGATAACCCAATGGACAAAAGAGAAAGAGTTCACCAGAGGCCATAAAGAGGACAGACAACCCAATGGACAAAAATGAAAGGGGTCATCAGAGGTCATAAAGAGAAGGACAGACAACCCAATGGAAAAGAGAGAATGGGGTCATCAGAGGCCATAAAGAGGACAGACAACCCAATGGACAAAAGAGAAAGGGGTCATTAGAGGCCATAAAGGGAAGGACAGACAACCCAATGGACAAAAGAGAAAGAGGTCATCAGAGGCCATAAAGAGGACAGACAACCCAATGGACAAAAGAGAAAGGGGTCATTAGAGTCCATAAAGGGAAGGACAGACAACCCAATGGACAAAAGAGAAAGGGGTCTTCAGAGGCCATAAAGAGAAGAAGGGCAGACAACCCAATGGACAAAAGAGAAAGGGGTCATCAGAGGCCATAAAGAGAAGGACAGACAACCCAATGGACAAAAGAGAAAAGGGTCATCAGAGGCCATAAAGAGAAGGACAGACAACCCAATGGACAAAAGAGAAAGGGGTCATCAGAGGCCATAAAGAGAAGAAGGACAGACAACCCAATGGACAAAAGAGAAAGGGGTCATCAGAGTCCATAAAGAGAAGAAGCACTGACAACCAAATGGACAAAAGAGAAAAGGGTCATGAGAGGTCATAAAGAGAAGGACAGACAACCCAATGGACAACAGAGAAAGGGCTCATCAGAGGCCATAAAGAGAAGGACAGACAACCCAATGGACTAAAGTGAAAGGGGTTATCAGAGGCCATAAAGAGAAGAAGGACAGATAATCCAATGGACAAAAGAGAAAGGGGTCATCAGAGGTCATAAAGAGAAGAAGGACAGACAACCCAATGAACAAAAGAGAAAGGGCTCATCAGAGGCGATAAAGAGAAGGACAGACAACTCAATGGACAAAAGAGAGAGGGGTCATCAGAGGCAATAAAGAGAAGGACAGACAACCCAATGGACAAAAGAGAAATGGGTCATCAGAGGTCATAAAGAGATGGACAGATAACCCAATGGAAAAAAGAGAAAGAGTTCACCAGAGGCCATAAAGAGGACAGACAACCCAATGGACAAAAATGAAAGGGGTCATCAGAGGTCATAAAGAGAAGGACAGACAACCGAATGGAAAAAAGAGAATGGGCTCATCAGAGGCCATAAAGAGAAGAAGGACCGACAACCCATTGGACAAAAAGAGAAATGGTTCATCAGAGGCCATAAATAGAAGGACAGACAACCCAATGGACAAAAGAGAGAGAGGGTTATCAGAGGCCATAACGAGAAGAAGAGCAGACAACCCAATGGACAAAAGAGAGAGGGGTCATCAGAGGCCATAAAGAGAAGGACAGACAACCCAATGGACAAAAGAGAAAGGAGTTATCAGAGATAATAAAGAGAAGGATAGACAACCCAATGGACAAAAGAGAAAAGAGTAATCAGAGGCCATAAAGAGAAGGACAGACAACCCAATGGACAAAAGAGAAAGGGGTCATCAGATGCCATATAAAGAAGAAGGACATACAATCCAATGGACAAAAGAGAAAGGGGTCATCAGAGGCCATAAAGAGAAGGACAGACAACCCAATGGACAAAAGAGAAAGTCGTCATGAGAGGTCATAAAGAGAAGAAGGACATACAACCCAATGGACAAAAGAGAAAGGGCTCATCAGAGGCCATAAAGAGAAGGACAGAAAACCCAATGGACAAAAGAGAGAAGGGTCATCAGAGACCATAAAGAGAAGAAGGACATACAACCCAATGGACAAAAGAGAAATGGCTCATCAGAGGCCATAAAGAGAAGGACAGAAAACCCAATGGACAAAAGAGAGAAGGGTCATCAGAGACCATAAAGAGAAGAAGGACAGACAACCCAATGGACAAAAGAGAAAGGAGTCTTCAGAGGTCATAAAGAGAAGGACAGACAACCCAATGGACAAAGAGACAGGGGTCATCAGAGGCCATAAAGAAAAGAAGGGCAGATATCCCAATGGACAAAAGAGAGAGGGGTCATCAGAGGCAATAAAGAGAAGGACAGACAACCCAAATGGACAAAAGAGAAAGGGATCATCAGAGGTCATGAAGAGAAGGACAGACAACCCAATGGACAAAAGAGAAAGGGCTCATCAGACGCCATAAAGAGAAGAAGGACAGACAACCCAATGGACAAAAGAAAAAGGATTCATAAGAGTCCATAAAGAGAAGAAGGGCAGCCAACCCAATGGACAAAAGAGAAAGGTGTCATCAGAGGCCATAAAGAGGACAGACAACCCAATGGACAAAAGAGAAAGGGGTCATCAGAGGCCATAAAGAGAAGAAGGACAGATAACCCAATGGACAAAAGAGAAATGGGTCATCAGAGGCCATAAAGAGAAGAAGTGCAGACAACCCAATGGACAAAAGAGAAAGGGGTCATCAGAGGCCATAAAGAGAAGGACAGACAACCAAATGGACAAAAGAAAAAAGGGTCATCAGAGGTTATAAAGAGAAGAAGGACAGACAACCCAATGGACAACAGAGAAAGGGCTCATCAGAGGCCATAAAGAGAAGGACAGACAACCCAATGGACTAAAGTGAAAGGGGTTATCAGAGGTCATAAAGAGATGGACAGATAACCCAATGGACAAAAGAGAAAGAGTTCACCAGAGGCCATAAAGAGGACAGACAACCCAATGGACAAAAATGAAAGGGGTCATCAGAGGTCATAAAGAGAAGGACAGACAACCCAATGGAAAAGAGAGAATGGGGTCATCAGAGGCCATAAAGAGGACAGACAACCCAATGGACAAAAGAGAAAGGGGTCATTAGAGGCCATAAAGGGAAGGACAGACAACCCAATGGACAAAAGAGAAAGAGGTCATCAGAGGCCATAAAGAGGACAGACAACCCAATGGACAAAAGAGAAAGGGGTCATTAGAGTCCATAAAGGGAAGGACAGACAACTCAATGGACAAAAGAGAAAGGGGTCTTCAGAGGCCATAAAGAGAAGAAGGGCAGACAACCCAATGGACAAAAGAGAAAGGGGTCATCAGAGGCCATAAAGAGAAGGACAGACAACCCAATGGACAAAAGAGAAAAGGGTCATCAGAGGCCATAAAGAGAAGGACAGACAACCCAATGGACAAAAGAGAAAGGGGTCATCAGAGGCCATAAAGAGAAGAAGGACAGACAACCCAATGGACAAAAGAGAAAGGGGTCATCAGAGTCCATAAAGAGAAGAAGCACTGACAACCAAATGGACAAAAGAGAAAGGGGTCATGAGAGGTCATAAAGAGAAGGACAGACAACCCAATGGACAACAGAGAAAGGGCTCATCAGAGGCCATAAAGAGAAGGACAGACAACCCAATGGACTAGAGTGAAAGGGGTTATCAGAGGCCATAAAGAGAAGAAGGACAGATAATCCAATGGACAAAAGAGAAAGGGGTCATCAGAGGTCATAAAGAGAAGAAGGACAGACAACCCAATGAACAAAAGAGAAAGGGCTCATCAGAGGCGATAAAGAGAAGGACAGACAACTCAATGGACAAAAGAGAGAGGGGTCATCAGAGGCAATAAAGAGAAGGACAGACAACCCAATGGACAAAAGAGAAATGGGTCATCAGAGGTCATAAAGAGATGGACAGATAACCCAATGGAAAAAAGAGAAAGAGTTCACCAGAGGCCATAAAGAGGACAGACAACCCAATGGACAAAAATGAAAGGGGTCATCAGAGGTCATAAAGAGAAGGACAGACAACCGAATGGAAAAAAGAGAATGGGCTCATCAGAGGCCATAAAGAGAAGAAGGACCGACAACCCATTGGACAAAAAGAGAAATGGTTCATCAGAGGCCATAAATAGAAGGACAGACAACCCAATGGACAAAAGAGAGAGAGGGTTATCAGAGGCCATAACGAGAAGAAGAGCGGACAACCCAATGGACAAAAGAGAGAGGGGTCATCAGAGGCCATAAAGAGAAGGACAGACAACCCAATGGACAAAAGAGAAAGGAGTTATCAGAGATAATAAAGAGAAGGATAGACAACCCACTGGACAAAAGAGAAAAGAGTAATCAGAGGCCATAAAGAGAAGGACAGACAACCCAATGGACAAAAGAGAAAGGGGTCATCAGAAGCCATATAAAGAAGAAGGACATACAATCCAATGGACAAAAGAGAAAGGGGTCATCAGAGGCCATAAAGAGAAGGACAGACAACCCAATGGACAAAAGAGAAAGTCGTCATGAGAGGTCATAAAGAGAAGAAGGACATACAACCCAATGGACAAAAGAGAAAGGGCTCATCAGAGGCCATAAAGAGAAGGACAGAAAACCCAATGGACAAAAGAGAGAAGGGTCATCAGAGACCATAAAGAGAAGAAGGACATACAACCCAATGGACAAAAGAGAAATGGCTCATCAGAGGCCATAAAGAGAAGGACAGAAAACCCAATGGACAAAAGAGAGAAGGGTCATCAGAGACCATAAAGAGAAGAAGGACAGACAACCCAATGGACAAAAGAGAAAGGAGTCTTCAGAGGTCATAAAGAGAAGGACAGACAACCCAATGGACAAAGAGACAGGGGTCATCAGAGGCCATAAAGAAAAGAAGGGCAGATATCCCAATGGACAAAAGAGAGAGGGGTCATCAGAGGCAATAAAGAGAAGGACAGACAACCCAAATGGACAAAAGAGAAAGGGATCATCAGAGGTCATGAAGAGAAGGACAGACAACCCGATGGACAAAAGAGAAACGGCTCATCATCAGAGGTCATAAAGAGAAGGACAGGCAACCCAATGGACAAAAGAGAAAGGGCTCATCAGACGCCATAAAGAGAAGAAGGACAGACAACTCAATGGACAAAAGAAAAAGGATTCATAAGAGTCCATAAAGAGAAGAAGGGCAGCCAACCCAATGGACAAAAGAGAAAGGTGTCATCAGAGGCCATAAAGAGGACAGACAACCCAATGGACAAAAGAGAAAGGGGTCATCAGAGGCCATAAAGAGAAGAAGGACAGATAACCCAATGGACAAAAGAGAAAGGGGTCATCAGAGGCCATAAAGAGAAGAAGTGCAGACAACCCAATGGACAAAAGAGAAAGGGGTCATCAGAGGCCATAAAGAGAAGGACAGACAACCAAATGGACAAAAGAAAAAAGGGTCATCAGAGGTTATAAAGAGAAGAAGGACAGACAACCCAATGAACAAAAGAGAAAGGGGTCATCAGAGGCCATAAAGAGAAGGACAGACAACCAAATGGACAAAAGAGAAAAGGGTCATCAGAGGTCATAAAGAGAAGAAGGACAGACAACCCAATGAACAAAAGAGAAAGGGGTCATCAGAGGCCATAAAGGGAAGAAGGACAGACAACCCAATGGACAAAAGACAAAGTCGTCATGAGAGGTCATAAAGAGAAGCCGTCAAACAACCCAATGGACAAAAGAGAAAGGGCTCATCAGAGGCCATAAAGAGAAGAAGGACAGACAACCCAATGGAGAAAAGAGAAAGGGGTCATCAGAGGCCATAAAGGAAAGAAGGACAGACAACCCAATGGACAAAAGAGAAAGGGCTCATCAGAGGCCATAACGAGAAGGACAGAAAACAAAATGGACAAAAGAGAAAGAGGCCATCAGAGGTCATGAAGACAACCCGATGGACAAAAAAGAAAGGTGTCATCATCAGAGGTCATAAAGAGAAGGACAGACAACCCAATGGAGAAAAGAGAAAGGGCTCATCAGACGCCATAAAGAGAAGGACAGAAAACCCAATGGACAAAAGAGAGAAGGGTCATCAGAGACCATAAAGAGAAGAAGGACATACAACCCAATGGACAAAAGAGAAATGGCTCATCAGAGGCCATAAAGAGAAGGACAGAAAACCCAATGGACAAAAGAGAGAAGGGTCATCAGAGACCATAAAGAGAAGAAGGACAGACAACCCAATGGACAAAAGAGAAAGGAGTCTTCAGAGGTCATAAAGAGAAGGACAGACAACCCAATGGACAAAGAGACAGGGGTCATCAGAGGCCATAAAGAAAAGAAGGGCAGATATCCCAATGGACAAAAGAGAGAGGGGTCATCAGAGGCAATAAAGAGAAGGACAGACAACCCAAATGGACAAAAGAGAAAGGGATCATCAGAGGTCATGAAGAGAAGGACAGACAACCCAATGGACAAAAGAGAAAGGGCTCATCAGACGCCATAAAGAGAAGAAGGACAGACAACCCAATGGACAAAAGAAAAAGGATTCATAAGAGTCCATAAAGAGAAGAAGGGCAGCCAACCCAATGGACAAAAGAGAAAGGTGTCATCAGAGGCCATAAAGAGGACAGACAACCCAATGGACAAAAGAGAAAGGGGTCATCAGAGGCCATAAAGAGAAGAAGGACAGATAACCCAATGGACAAAAGAGAAATGGGTCATCAGAGGCCATAAAGAGAAGAAGTGCAGACAACCCAATGGACAAAAGAGAAAGGGGTCATCAGAGGCCATAAAGAGAAGGACAGACAACCAAATGGACAAAAGAAAAAAGGGTCATCAGAGGTTATAAAGAGAAGAAGGACAGACAACCCAATGGACAACAGAGAAAGGGCTCATCAGAGGCCATAAAGAGAAGGACAGACAACCCAATGGACTAAAGTGAAAGGGGTTATCAGAGGTCATAAAGAGATGGACAGATAACCCAATGGACAAAAGAGAAAGAGTTCACCAGAGGCCATAAAGAGGACAGACAACCCAATGGACAAAAATGAAAGGGGTCATCAGAGGTCATAAAGAGAAGGACAGACAACCCAATGGAAAAGAGAGAATGGGGTCATCAGAGGCCATAAAGAGGACAGACAACCCAATGGACAAAAGAGAAAGGGGTCATTAGAGGCCATAAAGGGAAGGACAGACAACCCAATGGACAAAAGAGAAAGAGGTCATCAGATGCCATAAAGAGGACAGACAACCCAATGGACAAAAGAGAAAGGGGTCATTAGAGTCCATAAAGGGAAGGACAGACAGCTCAATGGACAAAAGAGAAAGGGGTCTTCAGAGGCCATAAAGAGAAGAAGGGCAGACAACCCAATGGACAAAAGAGAAAGGGGTCATCAGAGGCCATAAAGAGAAGGACAGACAACCCAATGGACAAAAGAGAAAAGGGTCATCAGAGGCCATAAAGAGAAGGACAGACAACCCAATGGACAAAAGAGAAAGGGGTCATCAGAAGCCATAAAGAGAAGAAGGACAGACAACCCAATGGACAAAAGAGAAAGGGGTCATCAGAGTCCATAAAGAGAAGAAGCACTGACAACCAAATGGACAAAAGAGAAAGGGGTCATGAGAGGTCATAAAGAGAAGGACAGACAACCCAATGGACAACAGAGAAAGGGCTCATCAGAGGCCATAAAGAGAAGGACAGACAACCCAATGGACTAGAGTGAAAGGGGTTATCAGAGGCCATAAAGAGAAGAAGGACAGATAATCCAATGGACAAAAGAGAAAGGGGTCATCAGAGGTCATAAAGAGAAGAAGGACAGACAACCCAATGAACAAAAGAGAAAGGGCTCATCAGAGGCGATAAAGAGAAGGACAGACAACTCAATGGACAAAAGAGAGAGGGGTCATCAGAGGCAATAAAGAGAAGGACAGACAACCCAATGGACAAAAGAGAAATGGGTCATCAGAGGTCATAAAGAGATGGACAGATAACCCAATGGAAAAAAGAGAAAGAGTTCTCCAGAGGCCATAAAGAGGACAGACAACCCAATGGACAAAAATGAAAGGGGTCATCAGAGGTCATAAAGAGAAGGACAGACAACCGAATGGAAAAAAGAGAATGGGCTCATCAGAGGCCATAAAGAGAAGAAGGACCGACAACCCATTGGACAAAAAGAGAAATGGTTCATCAGAGGCCATAAATAGAAGGACAGACAACCCAATGGACAAAAGAGAGAGAGGGTTATCAGAGGCCATAACGAGAAGAAGAGAAGACAACCCAATGGACAAAAGAGAGAGGGGTCATCAGAGGCCATAAAGAGAAGGACAGACAACCCAATGGACAAAAGAGAAAGGAGTTATCAGAGATAATAAAGAGAAGGATAGACAACCCACTGGACAAAAGAGAAAAGAGTAATCAGAGGCCATAAAGAGAAGGACAGACAACCCAATGGACAAAAGAGAAAGGGGTCATCAGAAGCCATATAAAGAAGAAGGACATACAATCCAATGGACAAAAGAGAAAGGGGTCATCAGAGGCCATAAAGAGAAGGACAGACAACCCAATGGACAAAAGAGAAAGTCGTCATGAGAGGTCATAAAGAGAAGAAGGACATACAACCCAATGGACAAAAGAGAAAGGGCTCATCAGAGGCCATAAAGAGAAGGACAGAAAACCCAATGGACAAAAGAGAGAAGGGTCATCAGAGACCATAAAGAGAAGAAGGACATACAACCCAATGGACAAAAGAGAAATGGCTCATCAGAGGCCATAAAGAGAAGGACAGAAAACCCAATGGACAAAAGAGAGAAGGGTCATCAGAGACCATAAAGAGAAGAAGGACAGACAACCCAATGGACAAAAGAGAAAGGAGTCTTCAGAGGTCATAAAGAGAAGGACAGACAACCCAATGGACAAAGAGACAGGGGTCATCAGAGGCCATAAAGAAAAGAAGGGCAGATATCCCAATGGACAAAAGAGAGAGGGGTCATCAGAGGCAATAAAGAGAAGGACAGACAACCCAAATGGACAAAAGAGAAAGGGATCATCAGAGGTCATGAAGAGAAGGACAGACAACCCGATGGACAAAAGAGAAACGGCTCATCATCAGAGGTCATAAAGAGAAGGACAGGCAACCCAATGGACAAAAGAGAAAGGGCTCATCAGACGCCATAAAGAGAAGAAGGACAGACAACCCAATGGACAAAAGAAAAAGGATTCATAAGAGTCCATAAAGAGAAGAAGGGCAGCCAACCCAATGGACAAAAGAGAAAGGTGTCATCAGAGGCCATAAAGAGGACAGACAACCCAATGGACAAAAGAGAAAGGGGTCATCAGAGGCCATAAAGAGAAGAAGGACAGATAACCCAATGGACAAAAGAGAAAGGGGTCATCAGAGGCCATAAAGAGAAGAAGTGCAGACAACCCAATGGACAAAAGAGAAAGGGGTCATCAGAGGCCATAAAGAGAAGGACAGACAACCAAATGGACAAAAGAAAAAAGGGTCATCAGAGGTTATAAAGAGAAGAAGGACAGACAACCCAATGAACAAAAGAGAAAGGGGTCATCAGAGGCCATAAAGAGAAGGACAGACAACCAAATGGACAAAAGAGAAAAGGGTCATCAGAGGTCATAAAGAGAAGAAGGACAGACAACCCAATGAACAAAAGAGAAAGGGGTCATCAGAGGCCATAAAGGGAAGAAGGACAGACAACCCAATGGACAAAAGACAAAGTCGTCATGAGAGGTCATAAAGAGAAGCCGTCAAACAACCCAATGGACAAAAGAGAAAGGGCTCATCAGAGGCCATAAAGAGAAGAAGGACAGACAACCCAATGGAGAAAAGAGAAAGGGGTCATCAGAGGCCATAAAGGAAAGAAGGACAGACAACCCAATGGACAAAAGAGAAAGGGCTCATCAGAGGCCATAACGAGAAGGACAGAAAACAAAATGGACAAAAGAGAAAGAGGCCATCAGAGGTCATGAAGACAACCCGATGGACAAAAAAGAAAGGTGTCATCATCAGAGGTCATAAAGAGAAGGACAGACAACCCAATGGAGAAAAGAGAAAGGGCTCATCAGACGCCATAAAGAGAAGGACAGAAAACCCAATGGACAAAAGAGAGAAGGGTCATCAGAGACCATAAAGAGAAGAAGGACATACAACCCAATGGACAAAAGAGAAATGGCTCATCAGAGGCCATAAAGAGAAGGACAGAAAACCCAATGGACAAAAGAGAGAAGGGTCATCAGAGACCATAAAGAGAAGAAGGACAGACAACCCAATGGACAAAAGAGAAAGGAGTCTTCAGAGGTCATAAAGAGAAGGACAGACAACCCAATGGACAAAGAGACAGGGGTCATCAGAGGCCATAAAGAAAAGAAGGGCAGATATCCCAATGGACAAAAGAGAGAGGGGTCATCAGAGGCAATAAAGAGAAGGACAGACAACCCAAATGGACAAAAGAGAAAGGGATCATCAGAGGTCATGAAGAGAAGGACAGACAACCCAATGGACAAAAGAGAAAGGGCTCATCAGACGCCATAAAGAGAAGAAGGACAGACAACCCAATGGACAAAAGAAAAAGGATTCATAAGAGTCCATAAAGAGAAGAAGGGCAGCCAACCCAATGGACAAAAGAGAAAGGTGTCATCAGAGGCCATAAAGAGGACAGACAACCCAATGGACAAAAGAGAAAGGGGTCATCAGAGGCCATAAAGAGAAGAAGGACAGATAACCCAATGGACAAAAGAGAAATGGGTCATCAGAGGCCATAAAGAGAAGAAGTGCAGACAACCCAATGGACAAAAGAGAAAGGGGTCATCAGAGGCCATAAAGAGAAGGACAGACAACCAAATGGACAAAAGAAAAAAGGGTCATCAGAGGTTATAAAGAGAAGAAGGACAGACAACCCAATGGACAACAGAGAAAGGGCTCATCAGAGGCCATAAAGAGAAGGACAGACAACCCAATGGACTAAAGTGAAAGGGGTTATCAGAGGTCATAAAGAGATGGACAGATAACCCAATGGACAAAAGAGAAAGAGTTCACCAGAGGCCATAAAGAGGACAGACAACCCAATGGACAAAAATGAAAGGGGTCATCAGAGGTCATAAAGAGAAGGACAGACAACCCAATGGAGAAAAGAGAAAGGGCTCATCAGACGCCATAAAGAGAAGGACAGACAACCCAATGGACAAAAGAAAAAGGATTCATCAGAGGCCATCAAGAGAAGAAGGACAGACAACACAATGGACAAAGAGACAGGGGTCATCAGAGGTGATAAAGAGAAGAAGGTCAGATATCCCAATGGACAAAAGAGAGAGGGGTCATCAGAGGCAATAAAGAGAAGGACAGACAACCCAAATGGACAAAAGAGAAAGGGATCATCAGAGGTCATGAAGAGAAGGACAGACAACCCGATGGACAAAAGAGAAAGGGCTCATCATCAGAGGTCATAAAGAGAAGGACAGGCAACCCAATGGACAAAAGAGAAAGGGCTCATCAGACGCCATAAAGAGAAGAAGGACAGACAACCCAATGGACAAAAGAGAAAGTCGTCATGAGAGGTCATAAAGAGAAGGACAAACAAACCAATGGACAAAAGAGAAAGGGCTCATCAGAGGCCATAACGAAAAGGACAGAAAACAAAATGGACGAAAGAGAAAGAGGCCATCAGAGGTCATGAAGAGAAGGACAGACAACCCGATGGACAAAAGAGAAAGGTGTCATCATCAGAGGTCATAAAGAGAAGGACAGACAACCCAATGGAGAAAAGAGAAAGTGGTCATCAGAGGCCATAAAGAGAAGGACAGACAACCAAATGGACAAAAGAAAAAAGGGTCATCAGAGGTTATAAAGAGAAGAAGGACAGACAACCCAATGAACAAAAGAGAAAGGGGTCATCAGAGGCCATAAAGAGAAGGACAGACAACCAAATGGACAAAAGAGAAAAGGGTCATCAGAGGTCATAAAGAGAAGAAGGACAGACAACCCAATGAACAAAAGAGAAAGGGGTCATCAGAGGCCATAAAGGGAAGAAGGACAGACAACCCAATGGACAAAAGACAAAGTCGTCATGAGAGGTCATAAAGAGAAGCCGTCAAACAACCCAATGGACAAAAGAAAAAGGGCTCATCAGAGGCCATAAAGAGAAGAAGGACAGACAACCCAATGGAGAAAAGAGAAAGGGGTCATCAGAGGCCATAAAGGAAAGAAGGACAGACAACCCAATGGACAAAAGAGAAAGGGCTCATCAGAGGCCATAACGAGAAGGACAGAAAACAAAATGGACAAAAGAGAAAGAGGCCATCAGAGGTCATGAAGAAAACCCGATGGACAAAAAAGAAAGGTGTCATCATCAGAGGTCATAAAGAGAAGGACAGACAACCCAATGGAGAAAAGAGAAAGGGCTCATCAGACGCCATAAAGAGAAGGACAGACAACCCAATGGACAAAAGAAAAAGGATTCATCAGAGGCCATCAAGAGAAGAAGGACAGACAACACAATGGACAAAAGAGACAGGGGTCATCAGAGGTGATAAAGAGAAGAAGGTCAGATATCCCAATGGACAAAAGAGAGAGGGGTCATCAGAGGCAATAAAGAGAAGGACAGACAACCCAAATGGACAAAAGAGAAAGGGATCATCAGAGGTCATGAAGAGAAGGACAGACAACCCGATGGACAAAAGAGAAAGGGCTCATCATCAGAGGTCATAAAGAGAAGGACAGGCAACCCAATGGACAAAAGAGAAAGGGCTCATCAGACGCCATAAAGAGAAGAAGGACAGACAACCCAATGGACAAAAGAGAAAGTCGTCATGAGAGGTCATAAAGAGAAGAAGGACAAACAACCCAATGGACAAAAGAGAAAGGGCTCATCAGAGGCCATAACGAGAAGGACAGAAAACAAAATGGACGAAAGAGAAAGAGGCCATCAGAGGTCATGAAGAGAAGGACAGACAACCCGATGGACAAAAGAGAAAGGTGTCATCATCAGAGGTCATAAAGAGAAGGACAGACAACCCAATGGAGAAAAGAGAAAGGGCTCATCAGACGCCATAAAGAGAAGGACAGACAACCCAATGGACAAAAGAAAAAGGATTCATCAGAGGCCATAAAGAGAAGAAGGACAGACAACCCAATGGACAAAAGAGAAAGGGGTCATCAGAGGTCATAAAGAGAAGAAGGACAGACAACCCAATGGACAAAAGAGCAAAGGGTCATCAGAGGCCATAAAGCGAAGGATAGAGAACCCAATGCACAAAAGAGAAAAGGGTCATCAGAGGCCATAAAGAGAAGGACAGACAACCAAATGGACAAAAGAGAAAGGGATCATCAGAGGTCATAAAGAGAAGGACAGAGAACTCAATGGACAAAGAGAGAGGGGTCATCAGATGCCATATAGAGAAGAAGGGCAGATATCCCAATGGGCAAAAGAGAAAGGGGTCATCAGAGGCCATAGAGAGAAGGGCAGACAACCCAATGGACAAAAGAGAAAATGATCATCAGAGGCCAAAAAGAGAAGGACAGACAACCAAATGGACAAAAGAGAAAGCGGTCATCAGAGGCCATAAAGAGAAGAAGGACAGACAACCCAATGGACAAAAGAGAAAGGGGTCATCAGAGGCCATAAATAGAAGAAGGACAGACAACCCAATGGACAAAAGAGAAAGGGGTCATCAGAGGCCATAAAGAGAAGGACAGACAACAAAATTGACAAAAGAGAAAGGGGTCATCAGAGGTCATAAAAAGAAGAAGGACAGACAACCCAATGGACAAAAGAGAAAGGGGTCATCAAAGGCCATAAAGAGAAGAAGGACACAAACAAATGGACAAAAGAGAAATGGGTCATCAGAGGTCATATAGAGAAGAAGGGCAGACAACCCAATGGACAAAAGAGAAAGGACAAAAAGAAAAACGATGAACTAACAAACACAACACTACACAGAAAACTTAAGATTGTGCATCATGAACCCCACTAAAAACCGGGGGTGGACTCAGGTGCTCCGGAAGAGTCCATGACCTGTTCCACTAGTGCACTATAAAACGCTCAAAGTGATAACCTCATCTTATGCGTTAGGAATCCTTGTTTCAGTAGTTTCTTTGTTAGCAGTAACTCTCTATCAAACGAATTCTGCTAGGATCTGGGTATAGACATTAAATGTTATGCGAAACATATTGTACATTATAATTTGAATCATATGTACTGCTTTTGATTACCCTTTTTTGTTGTGATAAAAACAATAGATATTATTTCAACAATAAGCTTCGCTGACATTAAATACGTATTGGCTTTATGTGACGTAAGTATTCATAACTGTCAATGCAAAGTGATTAGCCGAGGACTTATCGGAAGAGGAACAACACCTTACGTGTGAACAATCTTAATGTTTACCTTATACAAAGACAATGGCAGTTTTATTATACCGAATAGGTCTCCTTAATTACTATGATTGATTTTATCAACATTCTTAAATATTTCCACAGGAATTTAATTATTCCTAAAAATGATAATAAATGTTAACAATAACATATTTCTGTACCCGTTTCAATTAAATAATCCGGCAACACCTGCATGCGTCGTTTTCATTGATTGTCTTATTAACTGATTAGTTTTCTCAAACAGGTTGAACGAAAAGACAGTTTTCACTAAATCGCTTCGCCATTTTCCGCTTCAAAAGCCATGCTCAAATGGATTTATTTAGAAATATCGCCTGGTAACTATATCATGTATAATGTAACTAAATTTCTACTGTTTAAGCCAGTTAGGACGAAGTTGTTGTCAAATATAATATATACGGCTCCTTTATCTTGGATTTCGTAATAAAGGAATCGACGCCTTCAATATAAGAAACACATGGTATCATAAATTCGGATTTTGATGTTGAGGAATGCATACAGAATTCCATTAAATGTGATTGTTTCAAATTATCTATTTAACTGTAAACCATCTAGACATGTCATAATCGGTAATCTGAGTATAATCAACCATGATAATCCACGTCATAGCATCTCCCACGGATCTAAGTTTGTCAAATAAGAACATATCAACGGGACGCGATTTAAAAATAACAATGGATTCCTTTTCTTTGAATAACACGCCAGGTCGTAGGGTAACAAGGACGAGATCGACCGTTACACATTGACAAAAAGGGTAAAAACAATTACATCCTTTATACTCCGTCGAATTCACAAAGTGAAATAGTGCTCGAATGGTCGACCATAGTGAAATAGTGCTCCAATGGTCGACCATAATTAACGTTTAAGGACAAAGAATCAAACGAGTATTTATCTTCCTTTAATGACAGTATGTTTTATAACTGTAGACAAAGAGTTAAGTAATAATGTTTTTTTATAAAATATTACCATTGGGTGTCTTATGGTATGTAGATATTTCTGGTATGAATAAGAATAACATTATTGTTCCTATCTGAAAGAATTTTGGGTAAAAATACAACAAATTTAAAAAAAAAAAAACTATTAATGGGGTAATATAGAAAATTATGTCACATTAAAACATATGGTCTTTGGGTATAAGATATTTGATAAAGATTATTTTGATTTCAACTATTTTTTTTTTAACAATTTTAGGATTTTCTATATACAAACCATATTATGTATCTGAACAAAAGACTAAACAAAAATATATTCTTTATTTGTGAGACAATATATTACTAGAATAAGTCAGGTGCAAAAACTTCAAAATAGTAAACTGTTAGCAAAAATAAAGAAAAATATTGAAATATTTATGTACATGTGTGTGTATATGTATGCATGCATGTGTGTATATTTATATATGCATGTGTATGTGTGTAGATGTAGGTATATATTTATAGGTAAATTCAAATATGTCTGTTTCTTATCAATTATATTATATTATTTGAAATTATTTCAATTATATGGGAAATGTTAATATGAAATACTTCATAAGTAGCTTGGGTCTTTGAAGTAAGAATGTAACAAACATTTTGAATAAAAAGATCATATTGTTGTAGGTCTGTATGAATAGATTCATTGCCACATTTGTGAAGTACATTGACAAATATTGCATCTTCAAAATGTAACAGCTTCAGTGATTTCACTCTGAATAAACAAGAACAGAAAAGTCCTATCCCCAACTCTGTGCTGAATGAAAGATTCCAAAGGGGTAATCAGAAACCGACAAATCACTACACAGAAAACTAGAGATTGAACAACACGAACCGCACAAAAAACAAGGATGAATTCAAGTGCTCCTGTCCGAAGTGTTATCAGTTCCTCCTCCGTCGTGCTATCCTGGTTACAAATCCGATGACAAGTCATTAATGTATACTAAATACTCCCATTTTTTATAGCTAGTATATTTCAAGATGCATTGTTAAGTGTGTTTATCTTATTCCAATACACAGATTTAATTAAAGTGAATGAGTATTTATTTTAGTTTACAATCCCCCCTTTCTGCACCCCTAACGTCTGCATCTTTTCCCCCTTATTTTGCCTCGTTACATGTATCACGTGATTATACCGCTCCTGCATGTAATTGCCGGCTGACAATCAAAACAAAAAAGAAAAGGAAAAGAGTTATGGCCCTTGTCAAACCCTTATTCATAACATTGTGATAAAAGCCGTTCATATACCGGGAAAATTAAACAGCATAGCTGATTCTTTAAGTCGCTCTGATTTTCAGATATTCCGACAACTATGTCCTGGTGCAGAAGACGAGAAAACGCCAATACCAAACCATCCATGGACGATTTAGCCACAGAAATTGAGGATCTTGTCGAATCTTCCGTTGCTTCGAACACCTGGAAAGTTTACAAAACGGCAGTTGATTCCTTTCAGAACTTTCGACAGTTATATGATATGAGCCAGTCTTGGCCGGACCCCTTAATGACATCCATTTT
The DNA here is from genome assembly GCA_963383655.1 of Bathymodiolus septemdierum. Lineage (NCBI taxonomy): Eukaryota > Metazoa > Mollusca > Bivalvia > Mytilida > Modiolidae > Bathymodiolus > Bathymodiolus septemdierum. The sequence continues at coordinate 115,765,172 of OY726520.1, forward strand.
TATATTGCTTAGCTATCCCACACGAATCATTCTCCGTCCACAGTCGTGACTTATATTTCTGGATTAAGTCATTTTCATAAATTGCACAACTTTCCCGACATCACACAAGTTTTTGTGGTGGGAAAAATGATAGAAGGTTTAAAGCGGAAAAGACCGTCCCAACCAAATATTTATGTTAATAATGTTCCCAATAAATATGTAACTACACATAAACATCTTGGTCTCACTTTTTCTAATGATGGATCTTGGACCACACATATTAACGAAATTATAACAAAGGCGTCTTCTAGATTAAATATTATTTGTAAGTTGAAATTTAAAGTAGACCGTAAATCGCTTGAGCATATGTACTTCAGTTATGTCCGCCCTATTCTAGAATATGCGGATGTAGTCTGGGATAACTGTCCAAATTATATAAAGGAAAAACTAGAACACATTAACTATGAAGCCGCACGTATAATAACTGGTGCTACAAAATTGACAAGCATACGTATACTTTTACAAGAATGTGGATGGGAAACCTTAGAGGAACGAAGAAACAAACATAAGATTTTATTATTTCACAAAATGGTTAACAAAACAGTTCCCGAATATTTATCCAATTTAGTTCCATCCTCCTTCGGACAAGCTCATCAATATAGCACCCGGAACCATTCTAATCTAGTTCATGTACATTCTCGTACAGCTTATTATAATAATAGCTGTTTACCTTCAACCGTTCGACTCTGGAACGAACTTCCAGCGAATATCAAAAGTAATGTTTCTGTCAATTCCATGAAAATATTTTTGAACAACACAATAAATCCTGTCCCATCTTACTTCTATGCAGGTTCTGGAATTGGTCAAATGCTACATACTAGAATTCGAACTGAGAGTAGTGCGCTCAAGGATCATCTTTATAAGAACAATATCGAAGCTAATCCCTACTGTAGTTGTAAACTGGTAGAAACGTCCGAGCATTTTTTACTAAAATGTTCTCTGTATGAAAGGTTAAGAAATGATTTATTTGTTAACCTGTCTTCTCATCTGAATATCAATAATCTACTTTTTGGCGATTCTAACCTCCCAGATTGTGAAAATGAAAGTAATTTCCTTGTAATTCAAGATTTTATAATACAATCTAAACGTTTTACACCTAGAATATAAATGTACCATGCTTTTACTTGTTGCAAAATATTAGATCTGTCATTTTATTGTTCATTGTAAAAATTGTCACTTCATATGCTTATTTAAACAAATGTGTGTATTATTAATGTGCATGTCCTAACCATCTTACATGTCTTTTCTTTTCTTTTCTTTTTTGGTATCTGGGAGAAGAATTTATATAAGTGCTGCGTCACTTGTTTTCTGATCCCTTTGTATGTACTATTGTTATAACTCGTGCAATTTATTCAATAAATATTGTTTACACTAACCAGATGTTCGCGTCCCTATCTCACTCGATTTGTTAAAACGCTTGATAACATCATTACGCTCCATTTGTACCTCAACATATGAAGCCGCCCTCTTTTCCTTCGCGTTCAGTTTAGCATTTTTCGCCCTTCTCAGAATCGGGGAAATCGCGTCTGATACTAACAATCGACCAGGAACTCATGTTATCCGCTTTCTGGACTTTATGTTTAAGGTCTCCGATTGTGGACACGAGGAACTGCACCTAACTTAAAAAAAGTTCTAAAACAGATCAACGGTTAAAATCCGTGACTTTAATCATACGGAGACAGGTTGACAAATTGATTTGCCCCATAGAAAGCCTGAAACGGTATTTTAGTATTCGCAGTAATTTTCCGGACGGATCAAACTTAGCGCGATACCAGTTTTTCTACATTCTGCAAAAATCATTAAACTTCTGTGAAGAGAAGGGTCTTTATAAACCACATTCATTCAGAATCGGGGGTGCTACTGAGGCTAAACGACTCGGTTTTGATGACGACACCATAATGCAATGGGGGTGCTGGTCATCGAACGCATACGATAAATACATTCGTCTTGATCTTTAGATAAATCAATTATGCTGTCATAAATGTACTTAATGCGAACCAAATTATAAATTCAGTAGTTTCTTTTATACTTTCTTGGTCCCAAGCATATATGGATCATAGGATCTTCAATAGTACATTGGGCTCGGAGAACTGCCTTTACTAGACATGGGGGACAGCAGCTGACACTGCAAAATACAGGTTGTAATGTTTTCTGGCTAGGTCAAATGGGAATGACTTGGGATTGTCTTAATAGAGTAGCAGACAAAAATGCTTCAGAGCTCCGATTGGCGAAATTAATTGTCATCCAGTTGGGTTCAAACGACCTTGGAATTAAGAAAACGTATGAATTGTACTCGGATATCAAACTGGGCCTTCTGAGGTTGAAAGTCATGTGCCTAAATGCAAGAATTGTATGGTCGGAAATACTTATGAGAAGGTATTGGCACAGTGCTCAGGATGGTAGAGCACTGGAAAAGTCTAGAAAAAGATTAAACTTGCTGGTACGAAACTTTATACAAACCATTGGTGGTTGTGTAATAAGGCACAGTAATATCCGTGCGAGTGATAAATCGCTTTACAGATTCGATGGCACTCATCTATCAAACACTGGTAATGAAGTTTATCTAAACAACATACAAGGTGCAATCGAACTATTTTTATCAAATGATGGGCCGCTTGTTTTTTCCCCGCTGCTGATAATTGATTTCGCCAAAAAAGGGTCTTATGGAAAGCTTTAGGGAGTGGCATATTTGCGTGGTGGTGACCCGTTTTACGGCTCATCTGGCGGGATATGGCAAGATGATGGCGGGACATGTCGGTGTCCCAAAATGTGCGTCAGTTTATATTTTGAGGTTTTTTCTTCTGTGTTACCAGAGTTTCTATGGTCTTCTCTGTTCACCAGACAGACCGGTGATTGAATTGATACCAGTTCGGATCCTTAGGTTATATTATTGAACTTCTGCGTAAAAACCGGAGAGTTTGAGGTTAAAATATTTGCTCACATATCGGGGTTCGAGTACCCGTGATCTCTCTTGCCCGTGTGTCATCACGGTACCGGGAGGATTATTCTCGCTTTTACTGTTACCAGTAGAGCACAGGCTTGCCAAATTACTGTAACCGGCAGTCTGCCTCTTCATCTTGCCATATCCAGTTCACGCAAACATTTATTTTTTTCGCTGTAGCCATTATACTCCAACACTCGTCTTAATTATTGCCTTTTTACATGAATCTTTTAAGTAAGTTTTATCTACAGAGATAAAACTGAGTAATAAGAGAGCATAGTATTGGTTTCGCCAATTACAAATTTACTATATATAGTGTAAAAGAAACATGATATAGATCAAAAACATTTACAGGAGTCACAGCTATGAGTTGCATTGGGGAGAATAAACTCCTAAGTAGTTTCCCTGTGAATTACAATACGAAGGAGTTGTAATAATATACCATTGCATGAAGGTATGAAGAGAAAGCTTAATGTTCTGGTAATCAATTCCACAAAAATCAACATATTGAGAAATTACCTCTCATAATAAAATCATTGAACACAAAAACAAAAGACAACGATATACGTCGATAGAAATTTGGGGGGTTTGAACTTATTAATGGGATCTCAGCCCCCCTCCCCCTACCCTCCGCCATTGTATGTGCTTTGCAATAGGATCTACTACACTGGCAATACCGATGCTTAGGACATAGTAAAGTACGTTCGACCAATCGGGAAGCTGGCTTTTGCTGTTCTTATTTGTGGAGAAAGTAACAAACTGTGTAATGATCACTTTCTATTTTATCAAGGATAAAGCCCTATCTAACACGCCGAGGAATATAAAGTGAGGTTAAATGATCAATTTCTATGTTACGAAGGATAAAACCCTATCTAATACGCCAAGGAATATAAAGTGAGGTTAAGTGATCAATTTCTATGCTACCAAGAATAAAACCCTATCTAAAATACCGAGGAATATAAAGTGAGGTTAAATGATCAATTTCTATGTTACCAAGGATACAACCCTATCTAACACACAGAGGAATATAAAGTGAGGTTAAATGATCAATTTCTATGCTACCAAGAATAAAACCCTATCTAACACGCCAAGGAATATAAAGTGAGGTTAAATGATCACTTTCTATGTTACCAAGGATGCAACCCTATCTAACACACAGAGGAATATAAAATGAAGTTAAATGATCAATTTCTATGTTACCAAGGATAAAACCCTATCTAAAATACCGAGGAATATAAAGTGAGGTTAAATGATCAATTTCTATGTTACCAAGGATAAAACCCTATCTAACACGCCAAGGAATATAATGTGAGGTTAAATGATCACTTTCTATGTTACCAAGGATAAAACCCTATCTAACACACAGAGGAATATAAAGTGAGGTTAAATGATCAATTTCTATGCTACCAAGGATAAAACCCTATCTAACACACAGAGGATTATAAAGTGAGGTTAAATGATCACTTTCTATGTTACCAAGGATGCAACCCTATCTAACACACAGAGGAATATAAAGTGAGGTTAAATGATCACTTTCTATATTACCAAAGATGCAACCCTATCTAACACACAGAGGAATATAAAGTGAGGTTAAATGATCAATTTCTATGTTACCAAGGATAAAACCCTATCTAAAATACCGAGGAATATAAAGTGAGGTTAAATGATCAATTTCTATGCTACCAGGGATAAAACCCTATCTAACACGCCAAGGAATATAATGTGAGGTTAAATGATCAATTTCTATGCTACCAGGGATAAAACCCTATCTAATACGGCGAGGAATATAAAGTGAGGTTAAATGATCAATTTCTATGTTACCAAGGATAAAACCCTATCTAACACACAGAGGAATATAAAGTGAGGTTAAATGATAAATTTCTATGTTACCAAGGATAAAACCCTATCTAACACGCCAAGGAATATAAAGTGAGGTTAAATGATCAATTTCTATGTTACCAAGGATACAACCCTATCTAACACACAGAGGAATATAAAGTGAGGCTAAATGATCAATTTTTATGTTACCAAGAATAAAACCCTATCTAACACGCCAAGGAATATAATGTGAGGTTAAATGATCACTTTCTATGTTACCAAGGATGCAACCGTATCTAACACACAGAGGAATATAAAGTGAGGTTAAATGATCACTTTCTATATTACCAAAGATGCAACCCTATCTAACACACAGAGGAATATAAAGTGAGGTTAAATGATCACTTTCTATGTTACCAGTGATAAAACCCTATCTAATACGGCGAGGAATATAAAGTGAGGTTAAATGATCACTTTCTATGTTACCAAGGATATAAACCTATGTAGCATACAGGGGAATATAAAGTGAGGTTAAATGATCACTTTCTATGTTACCAAGGATAAAACCCTATCTAACACACAGAGGAATATAAAGTGAGGTTAAATGATCAATTTCTATGTTACCAAGGATAAAACCCTATCTAACACGCCAAGGAATATAAAGTGAGGTTAAATGATCAATTTCTATGTTACCAAGGATACAACCCTATCTAACACACAGAGGAATATAAAGTGAGGCTAAATGATCAATTTCTATGTTACCAAGAATAAAACCCTATCTAACACGCCAAGGAATATAATGTGAGGTTAAATGATCACTTTCTATGTTACCAAGGATGCAACCGTATCTAACACACAGAGGAATATAAAGTGAGGTTAAATGATCACTTTCTATATTACCAAAGATGCAACCCTATCTAACACACAGAGGAATATAAAGTGAGGTTAAATGATCACTTTCTATGTTACCAGTGATAAAACCCTATCTAATACGGCGAGGAATATAAAGTGAGGTTAAATGATCACTTTCTATGTTACCAAGGATATAAACCTATGTAGCATACAGGGGAATATAAAGTGAGGTTAAATGATCACTTTCTATGTTACCAAGGATATAAATCTATGTAGCATACAGGGGAATATCCAGGGATACATGAGTGAATATATATACATTTTGTTATTTGCAAGATAAAGGAATTAAACAATCTAATTATTGATTAACATCTGAACAAGTAAAAAGGTTAATATTCCAATAAGATAGTTTTCCATTCTCAATAACTTTACAATGCTATAAGTTTGTAAGAACATTATAATGAATTTACTTCTTGATTAGATAGTGGCCTACTCTATCGGAAACTGATGTAAATATGTTTGTATTTTTGATATTTATCTCTTTACCACGTAATTTGGTTATGAGAAATAAATATATATATATCATGTTTTTACATAAAAACTAAACATATTTCAATCGAATTAAATAAGAAGAGTTTGAAGATACCAAAGGGGTAATCAGAATCCGTATGATCAGCCGACATCAAATTTATTTTAATTGAGGGTAAACTGGCTACACTGTTTTATATATAGAAACAACAGTGATTACTTGTGTTTATATAACTATCAATGTGCCTTTAAAGAGAAAAAACATAGATGTGTATAATAGCAATTAAAAACAAAGGTTAACAAAGGTTTAGGTCACACTTCTTAAATATTAAGTATAGCCATTATTTTACATGTTAAAATATTTAAATACCAATTGTTTGATCTGTCACTTTGTATATTAAAGACAAAAGAAATATATTCAAAAGTTTTAAGATATGTTTCAGTTCACAATAAAAAAAATATAATGTTTTTTTAATCACATTAAATGTTCCTATTGAGGAAATGTTTAAGTTTAACAAGCAGATTATAACTTGAGGAACATGATGATCTGTAACAGATTGATCACGTGGATTGTATTAATTAATCTAGTATTAAGTAATGACGGTAAGGTTATTATATATACATGTATCTCAATTTGCTACGAGATAACATTTCCGCTATGGCATTTGTTCCTACTGGAGCATATATTACAAACTAGCTTATCCCCGCCACTTTTTTATTAACGGTCCTCTACCAAGCCAGGAAAGTGAGTGATCTTGAATCTGTGTGTTAGGAGTATCGAGTTTGTAAGTTTCTAACTGTTCTTCGTGGTTTGTTTGTTTGTGTGGTCTTTGTTGTTGTTTTTCATTTTATAAATATTTCAACGGTAATACATATTTGTTACTCATATTGAAGATGAAGACGAGAATAGAAAGTTGAATGAGTGGATGATTGTTATTTAACACTAAATTAGCAATTTTCTGTTATATCATAGTGAGATGAGACAAAGTTAGATTAAATGATGATGATGTCTGCCTTTGACTTGGCCTTTCATAGTGCAAACACAGTGTAACAACAGCTGTAGCATATTATATTTTACTCATGCTCAGCTCACACTATGTTTTACTCATGGTCAGCTCACACTATGTTTTACTCATGGTCAGCTCACACTATGTTTTACTCATGCTGAGCTCACACTATGTTTTACTCATGGTCAGCTCACACTATGTTTTACTCATGCTGAGCTCACACTATGTTTTACTCATGGTCAGCTCACACTATGTTTTACTCGTGGTCAGCTCGCACTATGTTTTACTCATGGTCAGCTCACACTATGTTTTACTCATGCTGAGCTCACACTATGTTTTACTCATGGTCAGCTCACACTATGCTTTACTCATGCTGAGCTCACACTATGTTTTACTCATGGCCAGCTCACACTATGTTTTACTCATGGTCAGCTCACACTATGTTTTACTCATGGTCAGCTCACACTATGTTTTACTCATGGTCAGCTCACACTATGCTTTACTCATGCTGAGCTCACACTATGCTTTACTCATGCTGAGCTCACACTATGTTTTACTCATGGTCAGCTCACACTATGTTTTACTCATGGTCAGCTCACACTATGCTTTACTCATGGTCAGCTCACACTATGTTTTACTCATGGTCAGCTCACACTATGCTTTACTCATGCTGAGCTCACACTATGTTTTACTCATGGTCAGCTCGCACTATGTTTTACTCATGCTGAGCTCACACTATGTTTTACTCATGCTGAGCTCACACTATGTTTTACTCATGCTGAGCTCACACTATGTTTTACTCATGGTCAGCTCACACTATGCTTTACTCATGCTGAGCTCACACTATGTTTTACTCATGCTGAGCTCACACTATGTTTTACTCATGCTGAGCTCACACTATGTTTTACTCATGCTGAGCTCACACTATGTTTTACTCATGGTCAGCTCACACTATGCTTTACTCATGCTGAGCTCACACTATGTTTTACTCATGCTGAGCTCACACTATGTTTTACTCATGCTGAGCTCACACTATGTTTTACTCATGCTGAACTCACACTATGTTTTACTCATGGTCAGCTCACACTATGTTTTACTCATGGTCAGCTCACACTATGTTTTACTCATGGTCAGCTCACACTATGTTTTACTCATGGCCAGCTCACACTATGTTTTACTCATGCTGAGCTCACACTATGTGTTACTCATGCTGAGCTCACACTATGTTCTACTCATGGTCAGCTCACACTATGTTTTACTCATGGTCAGCTCACACTATGTTTTACTCATGGTCAGCTCACACTATGCTTTACTCATGGTCAGCTCACACTATGTTTTACTCATGCTGAGCTCACACTATGTTTTACTCATGCTGAGCTCACACTATGTTTTACTCATGCTGAGCTCACACTATGTTTTACTCATGGTCAGCTCACACTATGTTTTACTCATGCTGAGCTCACACTATGTTTTACTCATGCTGAGCTCACACTATGTTGTACTCATGCTGAGCTCACACTATGTTTTGCTGATGCTGAGCTCACACTATGTTTTGCTGATGCTGAGCTCACACTATGTTTTACTCATGGTCAGCTCACACTATGTTTTACTCATGGTCAGCTCACACTATGCTTTACTCATGCTGAGCTCACACTATGTTTTACTCATGCTGAGCTCACACTATGTTTTACTCATGGTCAGCTCACACTATGATTTCTCTCATGCTGCGTGGTAATGGAGAAGCATTTTGTTACTCTTTGGTTTCATCCGCCTGCGGATTTAACCCACGATCCATGGCACTACAGGACAGATTGGTAATAATTATGTATTAGCAGTATTTTAATTTGTCTAGTTACATTTTGGTACGTTAAATGTAATGTGTTTAATGTAACTAAAAACGAACTGTGATAAGATGGATATATCTTACATGTCAGATTATATACAAAAACAAAAATAAAATAATAATAAATAACATCACCATGTTTTCCCCTTTGAAATCTACACTGGTAATTTGACATAGACAGTATCTATTCTAAACCGTATCCATCTGGCTTGGATCACATCCAAGATTGATGCCATTAGTAAAACAAAACCAAGACAATAGTCTAGCCGAATTTAAACTGGATTTGCTTTGTTTCGTTCAAGTTGTCCTTTTCCTGATTAAGTAAGCCTCTGGTGTCCACGTTTCAGTTGCTACAATTAGATATATCCACAATAATGATGTGTTTTATTTACCTGATTTAGTTTATAGTCTTATGACAGCACAGAAACCAATTGTTAACAGAACAAACAGCAACAAACTTAATTACAATCCCATATTTAGAACTTTGTTGTTTAATACCATCATATTTATTCTCTTTTCAGGCTGTATAAATAACATCAAGGTAGACATTGTATTTTCATTAGACGAATCTGAAAGTGTCAACACTGGAGTCTATGGAGAGTTCAGTGATACAGTAAACGCCGTGTCTGACACTGTCGGCAGGCTAAATATAGATGTAAATACTGGTGTGCAAGTTGGAGTAATGGCGCTACATAACATAACATCGGCAAGAAAAGTATTTGGGCTTTCAGATTACACTTCGGTCTCGGCAATACAGTCAGCGTTGTCGTCTGTTGAGTATGGTGGACTACCTAATACCGATATGAGTGTTGGTCTGAACTTTGGCTGTTTTGAAATGTTTGGAGGACCTGATGATCGTCATGATGCTCCTAACTACCTTATATACTTGACACACGGTGAGACAAATACAACATTAGTGGCGGAAGCTGCTAACAACTGTACCGTAGCTGGTGTTAACGTTGTTGTTGTTGCTATAGAGACAACTTCAGATACGACCATTCTCAGTGCAGCTGCATCGTCACCGAGTCATTTCTTAGACACATATTTCTTTTGTCTGGCAGGAAACTTAGCACGACTAACATACAATGTGACGAACTGTCAATGGTGTAAGTAATTGTTATCAATGATATAATCGGAAGTTGTAAATAAACAGCTCATTTGCATTTTAATAACAGCAATACAATCTTAACTCATAAGTAAATAAGGGTAATAACAAAATTACCGAACTCCGAACAATCTTACAAAGGGAAAGTTGACATATCTCGCCCATTGTTAAACATTAATTATTCTTCCGTAAATGGCCGTTTTCGGGTGAAGACGACCGAGGTAAGACGAGTCCACGTGCACTCGTCTTTACTCGTTGTGACATCCAATCAGAACGCCTCTAACAAGAAAAAAAATCGTTTAAATATATACCCTAAGCCGGGAATGTCACATTATATACCCTGTCTGATAGCTGAATAACAGATATATTACGGAATTAACCATTGTTTTTTTTTTCAATTACAGACTCCAACCGTATTAAATATATTTGTGTCTTTTATTTAAATTTTTTCGTATTTCTAGATGTTCTTTCCGTACTTTTGACGTCATTCTTCAATGACGTCAAAATATGTGTCACGTCATATTTCATGTATGGGGTTTCTCATGAAGGAAAATACTGTACTTTCAACAAAATATTAGTGACAAAAGCTCAAATATCAGTAGAAAGCTCCTTAGTTTACCAATCGGTGTCATAAAAGTCAATTTTATGTGATGTGTATTTCATAACGCTCAATTTTATGATATTGATCTGATAATTTATGCAAATTAGTTACTGATCAATGGCGGGGGTCTCTAGGAGTTCGCGATAGTGAAAGTTGTTGGTTTACGGAAGAAATAGGTACTTACATGCGTTGTTGGGAAAGCCCGGGTGATCTTCCACTCGTGATAGCAATTTTTGTTTCTTTTCGCTCGTTTCGCTGCGCTGCACTCGCGAAAAGACATAAAATTTCTATCACTCGTGGAAGATCACCGGTCTTTCCCAAGAACGTATGTAAGAACATATTATTGTAGGTTGTGTAGACAATTGCTGACTTGATGTCTTTCAGCTAACACAGACACTAATATGGTTTCTAAAACTCAAGTATATTCTTTTCCTTTCTACTATTTGGTTAATGCACTTTTAATTTAGACGATTGGTGACTCAAACAGAATGAGTTCAAGCTGTTGTTTTACATTATATAATATCTCACACATGTAGACTGAGTTCAACCCGTAGTTTTGCTTTAGATAAGTGATGGCTCGTATATAATGAGCTCGAGTTGTAGCTTTCGAATTCGTTTTTTCATTATTTTAACATTCTATTTGTATTAGAAAAATATAAATATTCGAAAGCATTAAAAACCTATTATCATGTTTTTGGTTCTAATAATTGCAAATGTAGTAGTTACATATTTCCTTTTTACATTTCTATTTGAAAGATTGATGTTCACAATGAATAATGTGCTGATCAATTGAGAAACAAAAGATAATATGCCGTTAGAACAAAGGCTAACCCGAAAATCGTAGGAACAGGAGCAAAATACATACACCTAACACACATGATGTCAGTGAACATATTTATAATGTCTATTGTTGTTAGTCTTGTATACGTTTTCTCTTGGGATCTAATAGTAGACATTCAATGCTATTTTTATATAGATTGTGATGCAGGCAGCATGTTAGATAAAGGTGGTGATCCATCGTCTTATTCATCGTTCACTTCACATGTTGGTGAGTATTATAATTATTATACCTCACTAACTTCTCATTGGCTTAAATTAAATCACATGACCTGAAACAATTTAAATGTTTTGTGAAAATTAACCCAAACGGGAAACAACTAGTTGTTTATCGGGTAACAACCCTATTGTTCCCCGGTAAACAACCCATTGTGTTGTGTTGAACTTTAATATAAGCATGAAATAGTTTAACATTTGTTAAAAATTTGTAAAAAGTTATTAAACACACATTTTGTTTAAATACATGTATTTATTTAAATGCCCAATGCTTGGTCTGTTGTTCGGTATAATAAAACAGTTATTGCCTTCAATGGATTGCAAGCATCAGAATTGTTTACCCTCAAGGGGTTGTTTCCCTCGGGCTAAAGCCCTCGGGAAAACAACCCCCTTCAGGTTAACAATTCTGACTGTTTACATCTATTGAAGGTATTAATTGTTTAATGTTAGTTCAAAGGTCATCTATTGTGCACTAGTAACACACGTCTCCAGTTCTCCACGGTCTAATATTGTACCAGCCTTTATAGTATAAATACAACTATATGGAGATTGATTTTGTATCTCAACTGCAACGAAAGTAGTGGGCAATAAGGACAAACAATAATCTTATATATTGGTGAGTAGAAGAATTAGAAATGTCACCTGGCCTTGACCTCATAATAACGTTTTGTTAATTCCGATTATGACCGTTTATCAATAATCATACTCCCTGGGTCAACTGTTTTTTCTAAGAAAATTTTCCGGAAGTATACAGTTCATCCGACCATGACTTCATTTTAACGCTTTATTGACTCTAGACTGTGTCCGCTTAGCAGCAACAATACAATGTAAGACAGCAATATTCAGTTGATATATTATTTCTGTGCATTCTATCAGGTAGTAATTAGTTTCTATTAAAATTAAGTACTTTTTTTGTGCACATACAAAGCAATGTCTACTGTGGTAGACAATATAGCCATCTATTGTAAATCTATATATTAATTTCAGGTTACACTTATATATTCAAAAGTTCATATGCACAGTTCAAATGTTGTGGACGAATATATTCATGGCAATTTCATGTTAGGGTGTCTGGTACCCTTAGTCTCCAAGTATGGAAACCAGTCAGCAGTAACAGCTACAAACTTGTTGGTGTAAACAAGCTGTATATACCTTGTAAGTAGAACCTTGAAATTACTATAGTCAATTATTGATAATGTCATAGTTGTTTGTATCTAAGACTTCTCTAAGCTTTAGTTACATACAATCTAAGACTTTTCTAAGCTTTAATTACATACAATCTAAGACTTCTCTAATCTTTAGCTACATACAATCTAAGACTTCTCTAAGCTTTAGTTACATACAATCTAAGACTTCTCTAAGCTTTAGCTACATACAATTTAAGACTTCTCTAAGCTTTAGCTACATACAATCTAAGACTTCTCTAAGCTTTAGCTACATACAATCTAAGACTTCTCTAAGCATTAGTTACATACAATCTATGACTTCTCTAAGCTTTAATTACATACAATCTAAGACTTCTCTAAGCTTTAGTTACATACAATTTAAGACTTCTCTAAGCTTTAGTTACATACAATCTAAGACATCTCTAAGCTTTAATTACATACAATCTAAGATTTCTCTAAGCTTTAGCTACAAACAATCTAAGACCTCTCTAAGCTTTAGCTGCATACAATCTAAGACTTCTCTAAGCTTTAATTACATACAATATAAGACTTCTCTAAGCTTTAGTTACATACAATCTAAGACTTCTCTAAGCTTTAGCTACATACAATCTAAGACTTCTCTAAGCTTTAGCTACATACAATCTAAGACTTCTCTAAGCTTTAGCTACATACAATCTAAGACTTCTCTAAGCATTAGTTACATACAATCTATGACTTCTCTAAGCTTTAATTACATACAATCTAAGACTTCTCTAAGCTTTAGCTACATACAATCTAAGACTTCTCTAAGCTTTAGTTACATACAATTTAAGACATCTCTAAGCTTTAGTTACAAACAATCTAACACTTCTCTAAGCTTTAGCTACATACAATCTAAGACTTCTCTAAGCTTTAATTACATACAATATAAGACTTCTCTAAGCTTTAGTTACATACAATCTAAGACTTCTCTAAGCTTTAGCTACATACAATCTAAGACTTCTCTAAGCTTTAGCTACATACAATCTAAGACTTCTCTAAGCTTTAGCTACATACAATCTAAGACTTCTCTAAGCATTAGTTACATACAATCTATGACTTCTCTAAGCTTTCATTACATACAATCTAAGACTTCTCTAAGCTTTAATTACATACAATCTAAGATTTCTCTAAGCTTTAGTTACAAACAATCTAAGACTTCTCTAAGCTTTAATTACATACAATCTAAGACTTCCCTAAGCTTTAATTACATACAATCTAAGATTTCTCTAAGCTGTAGTTACATACAATCTAAGACTTCTCTAAGCTTTAGTTGCATACAATCTAAGACTTCTCTAAGCTTTAATTACATACAATCAAAGACTTCTCTAACCTTTAATTACATACAATCTTAGACTTCTCTAAGCTTTAATTACATACAATCTAAGACTTCTCTAAGCTTTAGCTACATACAATCTAAGACTTCTTTAAGCTTTAGCTACATACAATCTAAGACTTCTCTCAGCTTTAATTACATACAATCTAAGACTTCTCTAAGCTTTAATTACATACAATCTAAGACTTCTCTAAGCTTTAGTTACATACAATATAAGACCTCATTTAGCTTTAGTTACAGACAATCTAAGACTTCTCTAAGCTTTAGTTACATACAATCTAAGACTTCTCTAAGCTTTAGTTACATACAATCTAAGACTTCTCTAAGCTTTAGTTACATACAATCTAAGACTTCTCTAAGCTTTAGCTACATACAATCTAAGACTTCTCTAAGCTTTAGTTACATACAATCTAAGACTTCTCTAAGCTTTAGTTACATACAATCTAAGATTTCTCTAAGCTGTAGCTACATCCAATCTAAGACTTCTCTAAGCTGTAGTTACATACAATCTAAGACTTCTCTAAGCTTTAGTTACATACAATCTAAGACTTCTCTAAGCTTTAATTACATACAATCTAAGACTTCTCTAAGCTTTAGTTACATACAATCTAAGACTTCTCTAAGCTTTAGTTACATACAATCTAAGACTTTTCTATGCTGTAGTTACATGCAATCTAAGATTTCTCTAAGCTTTAGCTACATACAATCTAAAACTTCTCTAAGCTTTAATTACATACAATCTAAGACTTCTCTAAGCTTTAGTTACATAAAATCTAAGACTTCTCTAAGTATTAGCTACATACAATCTAAGACTTCTCTAAGCTTTAGCTATATACAATCTAAGACTTCTCTAAGCTTTAGCTACATACAATCTAAGACTTCTCTAAGCTTTAGTTACATACAATCTAAGATTTCTCTAAGCTTTAATTACATACAATCTAAGACTTCTCTAAGCTTTAGTTACATACAATCTAAGACTTCTCTAAGCTTTAATTACATACAATCTAAGACTTTTCTAAGCTGTAGTTACATACAATCTAAGATTTCTCTAAGCTTTAGTTACATACAATCTAAGACTTCTCTAAGCTTTAGTTACATACAATCTAAGACTTCTCTAAGCTTTAGTTACATACAATCTAAGACTTCTCTAAGCTTTAATTACATACAATCTAAGACTTATCTAAGCTTTAATTACATACAATCTAAGACTTCTCTAAGCTGTAGTTACATACAATCTAAGATTTCTCTAAGCTTTAGTTACATACAATCTAAGACTTCTCTAAGCTTTAGTTACATACAATCGAAAACTTTTCTAAGATGTAGTTACATACAATCTAAGATTTCTCTAAGCTTTAGCTACTTACAATCTAAGACTTCTCTAAGCTTTAATTACATACAATCTAAGACTTCTCTTAGCTTTAGTTACATACAATCGAAGACTTTTCTAAGCTTTAGCTACATACAATCTAAGACTTCTCTAAGCTTTATTTACATACAATCTAAGACTTCTCTAAGCTTTAATTACATACAATCTAAGACTTCTCTAAGCTTTAGTTACATACAATATAAGACCTCATTAAGCTTTAGTTACAGACAATCTAAGACTTCTCTAAGCTTTAGTTACTTACAATCTAAGATTTCTCTAAGCTTTAGCTACATACAATCTAAGACTTCTCTAAGCTTTAATTACATACAATCTAAGACTTCTCTAAGCTTTAGTTACATACAATCTAAGACTTCTCTAAGCTTTAGCTACATACAATCTAAGACTTCTCTAAGCTTTAGTTACATACAATCTAAGACTTCTCTAAGCTTTAGCTACATACAATCTAAGACTTCTCTAAGCTTTAGTTACATACAATCTAAGACTTCTCTAAGCTTTAGTTACATACAATCTAAGATTTCTCTAAGCTGTAGTTACATACAATCTAAGACTTCTCTAAGCTGTAGTTACATACAATCTAAGACTTCTCTAAGCTTTAGTTACATACAATCTAAGACTTCTCTAAGCTTTAATTACATACAATCTAAGACTTCTCTAAGCTTTAGTTACATACAATCTAAGACTTCTCTAAGCTTTAGTTACATACAATCTAAGACTTTTCTATGCTGTAGTTACATGCAATATAAGATTTCTCTAAGCTTTAGCTACATACAATCTAAAACTTCTCTAAGCTTTAATTACATACAATCTAAGACTTCTCTAAGCTTTAGTTACATA
Organism: Bathymodiolus septemdierum; assembly: GCA_963383655.1. NCBI lineage: Eukaryota > Metazoa > Mollusca > Bivalvia > Mytilida > Modiolidae > Bathymodiolus > Bathymodiolus septemdierum. The sequence goes on from OY726520.1 coordinate 115,781,700, forward strand.
AAATCTAAGACTTCTCTAAGCATTAGCTACATACAATCTAAGACTTCTCTAAGCTTTAGCTACATACAATCTAAGACTTCTCTAAGCTTTAGCTACATACAATCTAAGACTTCTCTAAGCTTTAGTTACATACAATCTAAGACTTCTCTAAGCTTTAATTACATACAATCTAAGACTTCTCTAAGCTTTAATTACATACAATATAAGACTTCTCTAAGCTTTAGTTACATACAATATAAGACTTCTCTAAGTTGTAGTTACATACAATCTAAGATTTCTCTAAGCTTTAGTTACATACAATCTAAGACTTCTCTAAGCTTTAATTACATACAATCTAAGACTTCTCTAAGCTTTAGTTACATACAATCTAAGACTTCTCTAAGCTTTAGCTACATACAATCTAAGACTTCTCTAAGCTTTAGTTGCATACAATCTAAGACTTCTCTAAGCTTTAGCTACATACAATCTAAGACTTCTCTAAGCTTTAGTTACATACAATCTAAGACTTCTCTAAGCTTTAGTTACATACAATCTAAGACTTCTCTAAGCTTTAATTACATACAATCTAAGACTTCTCTAAGCTTTAGTTACATACAATCTAAGACTTCTCTAAGCTTTAGTTACATACAATCTAAGACTTCTCTAAGCTTTAATTACATACAATCTAAAACTTCTCTAAGCTTTTGTTACATACAATCTAAGATTTCTCTAAGCTTTAGCTACATACAATCTAAGATTTCTCTAAGCTTTAGTTACATACAATCTAAGATTTCTCTAAGCTTTAGTTACATACAGTCTAAGATTTCTCTAAGCTTTAGCTACATACAATCTAAGACTTCTCTAAGCTTTAATTACATATAATCTAAGACTTCTCTAAGCTTTAATTACATACAATCTAAGACTTCTCTTAACTTTAATTACATACAATCTAAGACTTCTCTAAGCTTTAATTACATACAATCTAAGACCTCTAACCTTTGGTTACATACAATCTAAGACTTCTCTAAGCTTTAGTTACATACAATCTAAGATTTCTCTAAGCTTTAATTACATACAATCTAAGACTTCTCTAAGCTTTAATTACATACAATCTAAGACTTCTCTAAGCTTTAATTACATACAATCTAAGACTTCTCTAAGCTTTAGTTACATACAATCTAAGACTTCTCTAAGCTTTAGCTACATACAATCTAAGACTTCTCTAAGCTTTAGTTACATACAATCTAAGACTTCTCTAAGCTTTAATTACATACAATCTAAGACTTCTCTAAGCTTTAGTTACATACAATCTAAGACTTCTCTAAGCTTTAGCTACATACAATCTAAGACTTCTCTAAGCTTTAGTTACATACAATCTCAGACTTCTCTAAGCTTTAATTACATACAATCTAAGACTTCTCTAAGCTTTAGTTACATACAATCTAAGACTTCTCTAAGCTTTAGCTACATACAATCTAAGACTTCTCTAAGCTTTAGTTACATACAATCTAAGACTTCTCTAAGCTTTAGCTACATACAATCTAAGACTTCTCTAAGCTTTAGTTACATACAATCTAAGATTTCTCTAAGCTGTAGTTACATACAATCTAAGACTTCTCTAAGCTTTAGCTACATACAATCTAAGACTTCTCTAAGCTTTAGTTACATACAATCTAAGACTTCTCTAAGCTTTAATTACATACAATCTAAGACTTCTCTAAGCTTTAGTTACATACAATCTAAGACTTCTCTAAGCTTTAGTTACATACAATCTAAGACTTTTCTATGCTGTAGTTACATGCAATCTAAGATTTCTCTAAGCTTTTGCTACATACAATCTAAGACTTCTCTAAGCTTTAATTACATACAATCTAAGACTTCTCTAAGCTTTAGTTACATACAATCTAAGACTTCTCTAAGCTTTAGTTACATACAATCTAAGACTTCTCTAAGCTTTAATTACATACAATCTAAGACTTCTCTAAGCTTTAGTTACATACAATCTAAGACTTCTTTAAGCTTTAGCTACATACAATCTAAGACTTCTCTCAGCTTTAATTACATACAATCTAAGACTTCTCTAAGCTTTAATTACATACAATCTAAGACTTCTCTAAGCTTTAGTTACATACAATATAAGACCTCATTTAGCTTTAGTTACAGACAATCTAAGACTTCTCTAAGCTTTAGTTACATACAATCTAAGACTTCTCTAAGCTTTAGCTACATACAATCTAAGACTTCTCTAAGCTTTAGTTACATACAATCTAAGACTTCTCTAAGCTTTAGTTACATACAATCTAAGATTTCTCTAAGCTGTAGCTACATCCAATCTAAGACTTCTCTAAGCTGTAGTTACATACAATCTAAGACTTCTCTAAGCTTTAGTTACATACAATCTAAGACTTCTCTAAGCTTTAATTACATACAATCTAAGACTTCTCTAAGCTTTAGTTACATACAATCTAAGACTTCTCTAAGCTTTAGTTACATACAATCTAAGACTTTTCTATGCTGTAGTTACATGCAATCTAAGATTTCTCTAAGCTTTAGCTACATACAATCTAAAACTTCTCTAAGCTTTAATTACATACAATCTAAGACTTCTCTAAGCTTTAGTTACATAAAATCTAAGACTTCTCTAAGCATTAGCTACATACAATCTAAGACTTCTCTAAGCTTTAGCTATATACAATCTAAGACTTCTCTAAGCTTTAGCTACATACAATCTAAGACTTCTCTAAGCTTTAGTTACATACAATCTAAGATTTCTCTAAGCTTTAATTACATACAATCTAAGACTTCTCTAAGCTTTAGTTACATACAATCTAAGACTTCTCTAAGCTTTAATTACATACAATCTAAGACTTTTCTAAGCTGTAGTTACATACAATCTAAGATTTCTCTAAGCTTTAGTTACATACAATCTAAGACTTCTCTAAGCTTTAGTTACATACAATCTAAGACTTCTCTAAGCTTTAGTTACATACAATCTAAGACTTCTCTAAGCTTTAATTACATACAATCTAAGACTTATCTAAGCTTTAATTACATACAATCTAAGACTTATCTAAGCTTTAATTACATACAATCTAAGACTTCTCTAAGCTGTAGTTACATACAATCTAAGATTTCTCTAAGCTTTAGTTACATACAATCTAAGACTTCTCTAAGCTTTAGTTACATACAATCGAAAACTTTTCTAAGATGTAGTTACATACAATCTAAGATTTCTCTAAGCTTTAGCTACTTACAATCTAAGACTTCTCTAAGCTTTAATTACATACAATCTAAGACTTCTCTTAGCTTTAGTTACATACAATCGAAGACTTTTCTAAGCTTTAGCTACATACAATCTAAGACTTCTCTAAGCTTTAGTTACATACAATCTAAGACTTCTCTAAGCTTTAATTACATACAATCTAAGACTTCTCTAAGCTTTAGTTACATACAATCTAAGGCTTCTCTAAGCTTTAATTACATACAATCTAAGACTTCTCTAAGCTTTAGCTGCATACAATCTAAGACTTCTCTAAGCTTTAGTTGCATACAATCTAAGACTTCTCTAAGCTTTAGTTACATACAATCTAAGACTTCTCTAAGCTTTAGCTACATACAATCTAAGACTTCTCTAAGCTTTAGTTACATACAATCTAAGACTTCTCTAAGCTTTAGCTACATACAATCTAAGACTTCTCTAAGCTTTAGTTACATACAATCTAAGATTTCTCTAAGCTTTAGTTACATACAATCTAAGATTTCTCTAAGCTGTAGTTACATACAATCTAAACTTCTCTAAGCTTTAGTTACATACAATCTAAGACTTCTCTAAGCTTTAGTTACATACAATCTAAGACTTCTCTAAGCTTTAATTACATACAATCTAAGACTTCTCTAAGCTTTAGTTACATACAATCTAAGACTTCTCTAAGCTTTAGTTACATACAATCTAAGACTTTTCTATGCTGTAGTTACATGCAATCTAAGATTTCTCTAAGCTTTAACTACATACAATCTAAGACTTCTCTAATCTTTAGTTACATACAATCTAAGGCTTCTCTAAGCTTTAATTACATACAATCTAAGACTTCTCTAAGCTTTAGCTGCATACAATCTAAGACTTCTCTAAGCTTTAGTTGCATACAATCTAAGACTTCTCTAAGCTGTAGTTACATACAATCTAAGACTTCTCTAAGCTTTAGTTGCATACAATCTAAGACTTCTCTAAGCTTTAGTTACATACAATCTAAGACTTCTCTAAGCTTTAATTACATACAATCTAAGACTTCTCTAAGCTTTAATTACATACAATCTAAGACTTCTCTAAGCTTTAGTTACATACAATCTAAGACTTCTTTAAGCTTTAGCTACATACAATCTAAGACTTCTCTCAGCTTTAATTACATACAATCTAAGACTTCTCTAAGCTTTAATTACATACAATCTAAGACTTCTCTAAGCTTTAGTTACATACAATATAAGACCTCATTTAGCTTTAGTTACAGACAATCTAAGACTTCTCTAAGCTTTAGTTACATACAATCTAAGATTTCTCTAAGCTTTAGTTACATACAATCTAAGACTTCTCTAAGCTGTAGTTACATACAATCTAAGACTTCTCTAAGCTGTAGTTACATACAATCTAAGACTTCTCTAAGCTTTAGTTACATACAATCTAAGACTTCTCTAAGCTTTAATTACATGCAATCTAAGACTTCTCTAAGCTTTAGTTACATACAATCTAAGACTTCTCTAAGCTTTAGTTACATACAATCTAAGACTTCTCTAAGCTTTAGTTACATACAATCTAAGATTTCTCTAAGCTTTAGTTACATACAATCTAAGATTTCTCTAAGCTGTAGTTACATACAATCTAAGACTTCTCTAAGCTTTAGTTACATACAATCTAAGACTTCTCTAAGCTTTAGTTACATACAATCTAAGACTTCTCTAAGCTTTAATTACATACAATCTAAGACTTCTCTAAGCTTTAGTTACATACAATCTAAGACTTCTCTAAGCTTTAGTTACATACAATCTAAGACTTTTCTATGCTGTAGTTACATGCAATCTAAGATTTCTCTAAGCTTTAGCTACATACAATCTAAGACTTCTCTAAGCTTTAATTACATACAATCTAAGACTTCTCTAAGCTTTAGTTACATACAATCTAAGACTTCTCTAAGCTTTAGTTACATACAATCTAAGACTTCTCTAAGCTTTAGCTACATACAATCTAAGACTTCTCTAAGCTTTAGTTACATACAATCTAAGACTTCTCTAAGCTTTAGCTACATACAATCTAAGACTTCTCTAAGCTTTAGTTACATACAATCTAAGATTTCTCTAAGCTTTAGTTACATACAATCTAAGATTTCTCTAAGCTGTAGTTACATACAATCTAAGACTTCTCTAAGCTTTAGTTACATACAATCTAAGACTTCTCTAAGCTTTAGTTACATACAATCTAAGACTTCTCTAAGCTTTAATTACATACAATCTAAGACTTCTCTAAGCTTTAGTTACATACAATCTAAGACTTCTCTAAGCTTTAGTTACATACAATCTAAGACTTTTCTATGCTGTAGTTACATGCAATCTAAGATTTCTCTAAGCTTTAGCTACATACAATCTAAGACTTCTCTAAGCTTTAATTACATACAATCTAAGACTTCTCTAAGCTTTAGTTACATACAATCTAAGACTTCTCTAAGCTTTAGTTACATACAATCTAAGACTTCTCTAAGCTTTAGTTACAAACAATCTAAGACTTCTCTAATCTTTAGTTACATACAATCTAAGGCTTCTCTAAGCTTTAATTACATACAATCTAAGACTTCTCTAAGCTTTAGCTGCATACAATCTAAGACTTCTCTAAGCTTTAGTTGCATACAATCTAAGACTTCTCTAAGCTTTAGTTACATACAATCTAAGACTTCTCTAAGCTTTAGCTACATACAATCTAAGACTTCTCTAAGCTTTAGTTACATACAATCTAAGACTTCTCTAAGCTTTAGCTACATACAATCTAAGACTTCTCTAAGCTTTAGTTACATACAATCTAAGATTTCTCTAAGCTTTAGTTACATACAATCTAAGATTTCTCTAAGCTGTAGTTACATACAATCTAAGACTTCTCTAAGCTTTAGTTACATACAATCTAAGACTTCTCTAAGCTTTAGTTACATACAATCTAAGACTTCTCTAAGCTTTAATTACATACAATCTAAGACTTCTCTAAGCTTTAGCTACATACAATCTAAGACTTCTCTAAGCTTTAGTTACATACAATCTAAGACTTTTCTATGCTGTAGTTACATGCAATCTAAGATTTCTCTAAACTTTAGCTACATACAATCTAAGACTTCTCTAAGCTTTAATTACATACAATCTAAGACTTCTCTAAGCTTTAGTTACATACAATCTAAGACTTCTCTAAGCTTTAGTTACATACAATCTAAGACTTCTCTAAGCTTTAGTTACAAACAATCTAAGACTTCTCTAATCTTTAGTTACATACAATCTAAGGCTTCTCTAAGCTTTAATTACATACAATCTAAGACTTCTCTAAGCTTTAGCTGCATACAATCTAAGACTTCTCTAAGCTTTAGTTGCATACAATCTAAGACTTCTCTAAGCTGTAGTTACATACAATCTAAGACTTCTCTAAGCTTTAGTTGCATACAATCTAAGACTTCTCTAAGCTTTAGTTACATACAATCTAAGACTTCTCTAAGCTTTAATTACATACAATCTAAGACTTCTCTAAGCTTTAATTACATACAATCTAAGACTTCTCTAAGCTTTAGTTACATACAATCTAAGACTTCTTTAAGCTTTAGCTACATACAATCTAAGACTTCTCTCAGCTTTAATTACATACAATCTAAGACTTCTCTAAGCTTTAATTACATACAATCTAAGACTTCTCTAAGCTTTAGTTACATACAATATAAGACCTCATTTAGCTTTAGTTACAGACAATCTAAGACTTCTGTAAGCTTTAGTTACATACAATCTAAGATTTCTCTAAGCTTTAGTTACATACAATCTAAGACTTCTCTAAGCTGTAGTTACATACAATCTAAGACTTCTCTAAGCTGTAGTTACATACAATCTAAGACTTCTCTAAGCTTTAGTTACATACAATCTAAGACTTCTCTAAGCTTTAATTACATGCAATCTAAGACTTCTCTAAGCTTTAGTTACATACAATCTAAGACTTCTCTAAGCTTTAGTTACATACAATCTAAGACTTCTCTAAGCTTTAGTTACATACAATCTAAGATTTCTCTAAGCTTTAGTTACATACAATCTAAGATTTCTCTAAGCTGTAGTTACATACAATCTAAGACTTCTCTAAGCTTTAGTTACATACAATCTAAGACTTCTCTAAGCTTTAGTTACATACAATCTAAGACTTCTCTAAGCTTTAATTACATACAATCTAAGACTTCTCTAAGCTTTAGTTACATACAATCTAAGACTTCTCTAAGCTTTAGTTACATACAATCTAAGACTTTTCTATGCTGTAGTTACATGCAATCTAAGATTTCTCTAAGCTTTAGCTACATACAATCTAAGACTTCTCTAAGCTTTAATTACATACAATCTAAGACTTCTCTAAGCTTTAGTTACATACAATCTAAGACTTCTCTAAGCTTTAGTTACATACAATCTAAGACTTCTCTAAGCTTTAGCTACATACAATCTAAGACTTCTCTAAGCTTTAGTTACATACAATCTAAGACTTCTCTAAGCTTTAGCTACATACAATCTAAGACTTCTCTAAGCTTTAGTTACATACAATCTAAGATTTCTCTAAGCTTTAGTTACATACAATCTAAGATTTCTCTAAGCTGTAGTTACATACAATCTAAGACTTCTCTAAGCTTTAGTTACATACAATCTAAGACTTCTCTAAGCTTTAGTTACATACAATCTAAGACTTCTCTAAGCTTTAATTACATACAATCTAAGACTTCTCTAAGCTTTAGTTACATACAATCTAAGACTTCTCTAAGCTTTAGTTACATACAATCTAAGACTTTTCTATGCTGTAGTTACATGCAATCTAAGATTTCTCTAAGCTTTAGCTACATACAATCTAAGACTTCTCTAAGCTTTAATTACATACAATCTAAGACTTCTCTAAGCTTTAGTTACATACAATCTAAGACTTCTCTAAGCTTTAGTTACATACAATCTAAGACTTCTCTAAGCTTTAGTTACAAACAATCTAAGACTTCTCTAATCTTTAGTTACATACAATCTAAGGCTTCTCTAAGCTTTAATTACATACAATCTAAGACTTCTCTAAGCTTTAGCTGCATACAATCTAAGACTTCTCTAAGCTTTAGTTGCATACAATCTAAGACTTCTCTAAGCTTTAGTTACATACAATCTAAGACTTCTCTAAGCTTTAGCTACATACAATCTAAGACTTCTCTAAGCTTTAGTTACATACAATCTAAGACTTCTCTAAGCTTTAGCTACATACAATCTAAGACTTCTCTAAGCTTTAGTTACATACAATCTAAGATTTCTCTAAGCTTTAGTTACATACAATCTAAGATTTCTCTAAGCTGTAGTTACATACAATCTAAGACTTCTCTAAGGTTTAGTTACATACAATCTAAGACTTCTCTAAGCTTTAGTTACATACAATCTAAGACTTCTCTAAGCTTTAATTACATACAATCTAAGACTTCTCTAAGCTTTAGTTACATACAATCTAAGACTTCTCTAAGCTTTAGTTACATACAATCTAAGACTTTTCTATGCTGTAGTTACATGCAATCTAAGATTTCTCTAAGCTTTAGCTACATACAATCTAAGACTTCTCTAAGCTTTAATTACATACAATCTAAGACTTCTCTAAGCTTTAGTTACATACAATCTAAGACTTCTCTAAGCTTTAGTTACATACAATCTAAGACTTCTCTAAGCTTTAGTTACAAACAATCTAAGACTTCTCTAATCTTTAGTTACATACAATCTAAGGCTTCTCTAAGCTTTAATTACATACAATCTAAGACTTCTCTAAGCTTTAGCTGCATACAATCTAAGACTTCTCTAAGCTTTAGTTGCATACAATCTAAGACTTCTCTAAGCTGTAGTTACATACAATCTAAGACTTCTCTAAGCTTTAGTTGCATACAATCTAAGACTTCTCTAAGCTTTAGTTACATACAATCTAAGACTTCTCTAAGCTTTAATTACATACAATCTAAGACTTCTCTAAGCTTTAATTACATACAATCTAAGACTTCTCTAAGCTTTAGTTACATACAATCTAAGACTTCTTTAAGCTTTAGCTACATACAATCTAAGACTTCTCTCAGCTTTAATTACATACAATCTAAGACTTCTCTAAGCTTTAATTACATACAATCTAAGACTTCTCTAAGCTTTAGTTACATACAATATAAGACCTCATTTAGCTTTAGTTACAGACAATCTAAGACTTCTCTAAGCTTTAGTTACATACAATCTAAGATTTCTCTAAGCTTTAGTTACATACAATCTAAGACTTCTCTAAGCTGTAGTTACATACAATCTAAGACTTCTCTAAGCTGTAGTTACATACAATCTAAGACTTCTCTAAGCTTTAGTTACATACAATCTAAGACTTCTCTAAGCTTTAATTACATGCAATCTAAGACTTCTCTAAGCTTTAGTTACATACAATCTAAGACTTCTCTAAGCTTTAGTTACATACAATCTAAGACTTCTCTAAGCTTTAGTTACATACAATCTAAGATTTCTCTAAGCTTTAGTTACATACAATCTAAGATTTCTCTAAGCTGTAGTTACATACAATCTAAGACTTCTCTAAGCTTTAGTTACATACAATCTAAGACTTCTCTAAGCTTTAGTTACATACAATCTAAGACTTCTCTAAGCTTTAATTACATACAATCTAAGACTTCTCTAAGCTTTAGTTACATACAATCTAAGACTTCTCTAAGCTTTAGTTACATACAATCTAAGACTTTTCTATGCTGTAGTTACATGCAATCTAAGATTTCTCTAAGCTTTAGCTACATACAATCTAAGACTTCTCTAAGCTTTAATTACATACAATCTAAGACTTCTCTAAGCTTTAGTTACATACAATCTAAGACTTCTCTAAGCTTTAGTTACATACAATCTAAGACTTCTCTAAGCTTTAGTTACAAACAATCTAAGACTTCTCTAATCTTTAGTTACATACAATCTAAGGCTTCTCTAAGCTTTAATTACATACAATCTAAGACTTCTCTAAGCTTTAGCTGCATACAATCTAAGACTTCTCTAAGCTTTAGTTGCATGCAATCTAAGACTTCTCTAAGCTGTAGTTACATACAATCTAAGACTTCTCTAAGCTTTAGTTGCATACAATCTAAGACTTCTCTAAGCTTTAGTTACATACAATCTAAGACTTCTCTAAGCTTTAATTACATACAATCTAAGACTTCTCTAAGCTTTAATTACATACAATCTAAGACTTCTCTAAGCTTTAGTTACATACAATCTAAGACTTCTTTAAGCTTTAGCTACATACAATCTAAGACTTCTCTCAGCTTTAATTACATACAATCTAAGACTTCTCTAAGCTTTAATTACATACAATCTAAGACTTCTCTAAGCTTTAGTTACATACAATATAAGACCTCATTTAGCTTTAGTTACAGACAATCTAAGACTTCTCTAAGCTTTAGTTACATACAATCTAAGATTTCTCTAAGCTTTAGTTACATACAATCTAAGACTTCTCTAAGCTGTAGTTACATACAATCTAAGACTTCTCTAAGCTGTAGTTACATACAATCTAAGACTTCTCTAAGCTTTAGTTACATACAATCTAAGACTTCTCTAAGCTTTAATTACATGCAATCTAAGACTTCTCTAAGCTTTAGTTACATACAATCTAAGACTTCTCTAAGCTGTAGTTACATACAATCTAAGATTTCTCTAAGCTTTAGTTACATACAATCTAAGACTTCTCTAAGCTTTAGCTACATACAATCTAAGACTTCTCTAAGCTTTAGTTACATACAATCTAAGACTTCTCTAAGCTTTAGTTACATACAATCTAAGACTTCTCTAAGCTTTAATTACATACAATCTAAGACTTATCTAAGCTTTAATTACATACAATCTAAGACTTATCGAAGCTTTAATTACATACAATCTAAGACTTCTCTAAGCTTTAGTTACATACAATCTAAGATTTCTCTAAGCCTTAGTTACATACAATCTAAGACTTCTCTAAGCTTTAGTTACATACAATCGAAGACTTTTCTAAGATGTAGTTACATACAATCTAAGATTTCTTTAAGCTTTAGCTACATACAATCTAAGACTTCTCTAAGCTTTTATTACATACAATCTAAGACTTCTCTTTGCTTTAGTTACATACAATCGAAGACTTTTCTAAGCTTTAGCTACATACAATCTAAGACTTCTCTAAGCTGTAGTTACATACAATCTAAGATTTCTCTAAGCTTTAATTACATACAATCTAAGACTTCTCTAAGCTTGAGTTACATACAATATAAGACCTCATTAAACTTTAGTTACAGACAATCTAAGACTTCTCTAAGCTTTAGTTACATACAATCTAAGATTTCTCTAAGCTTTAGCTACATACAATCTAAGACTTCTCTAAGCTTTAATTACATACAATCTAAGACTTCTCTAAGCTTTAGTTACATACAATCTAAGACTTCTCTAAGCTGTAGTTACATACAATCTAAGACTTCTCTAAGCTGTAGTTACATACAATCTAAGACTTCTCTAAGCTTTAGTTACATACAATCTAAGACTTCTCTAAGCTTTAATTACATACAATCTAAGACTTCTCTAAGCTTTAGTTACATACAATCTAAGACTTCTCTAAGCTTTAGTTACATACAATCTAAGACTTTTCTATGCTGTAGTTACATGCAATCTAAGATTTCTCTAAGCTTTAGCTACATACAATCTAAAACTTCTCTAAGCTTTAATTACATACAATCTAAGACTTCTCTAAGCTTTAGTTACATAAAATCTAAGACTTCTCTAAGCATTAGCTACATACAATCTAAGACTTCTCTAAGCTTTAGCTACATACAATCTAAGACTTCTCTAAGCTTTAGCTACATACAATCTAAGACTTCTCTAAGCTTTAGTTACATACAATCTAAGACTTCTCTAAGCTTTAATTACATACAATCTAAGACTTCTCTATGCATTAGTTACATACAATCTAAGACTTCTCTAAGCATTAGTTGCATACAATCTAAGACTTCTCTAAGCTTTAATTACATACAATCTAAGACTTGTCTAAGCTTTAATTACATACAATATAAGACTTCTCTAAGCTTTAGTTACATACAATATAAGACTTCTCTAAGTTGTAGTTACATACAATCTAAGATTTCTCTAAGCTTTAGTTACATAAAATCTAAGACTTCTCTAAGCTTTAATTACATACAATCTAAGACTTCTCTAAGCTTTAGTTACATACAATCTAAGACTTCTCTAAGCTTTAGCTACATACAATCTAAGACTTCTCTAAGCTTTAGTTGCATACAATCTAAGACTTCTCTAAGCTTTAGCTACATACAATCTAAGATTTCTCTAAGCTTTAGTTACATACAATCTAAGACTTCTCTAAGCTTTAGTTACATACAATCTAAGATTTCTCTAAGCTGTAGTTACATACAATCTAAGATTTCTCTAAGCTGTAGTTACATACAATCTAAGACTTCTCTAAGCTTTAATTACATACAATCTAAGACTTCTCTAAGCTTTAGTTACATACAATCTAAGACTTCTCTAAGCTTTAGTTACATACAATCTAAGACTTTTCTATGCTGTAGTTACATACAATCTAAGATTTCTCTAAGCTTTATCTACATACAATCTAAGACTTCTCTAAGCTTTAGTTACATACAATCTAAGACTTCTCTAAGCTTTAGTTACATACAATCTAAGATTTCTCTAAGCTTTAATTACATACAATCTAAGACTTCTCTAAGCTTTAATTACATACAATCTAAGACTTCTCTAAGCTTTAATTACATACAATCTAAGACTTCTCTAAGCTTTAGTTACATACAATCTAAGACTTCTCTAAGCTTTAGCTACATACAATCTAAGACTTCTCTAAGCTTTAGTTACATACAATCTAAGACTTCTCTAAGCTTTAATTACATACAATCTAAGACTTCTCTAAGCTTTAGTTACATACAATCTAAGACTTCTCTAAGCTTTAGCTACATACAATCTAAGACTTCTCTAAGCTTTAGTTACATACAATCTCAGACTTCTCTAAGCTTTAATTACATACAATCTAAGACTTCTCTAAGCTTTAGTTACATACAATCTAAGACTTCTCTAAGCTTTAGCTACATACAATCTAAGACTTCTCTAAGCTTTAGTTACATACAATCTAAGACTTCTCTAAGCTTTAGATACATACAATCTAAGACTTCTCTAAGCTTTAGTTACATACAATCTAAGATTTCTCTAAGCTTTAGTTACATACAATCTAAGATTTCTCTAAGCTGTAGTTACATACAATCTAAGACTTCTCTAAGCTTTAGTTACATACAATCTAAGACTTCTCTAAGCTTTAGTTACATACAATCTAAGAATTCTCTAAGCTTTAATTACATACAATCTAAGACTTCTCTAAGCTTTAGTTACATACAATCTAAGACTTCTCTAAGCTTTAGTTACATACAATCTAAGACTTTTCTATGCTGTAGTTACATGCAATCTAAGATTTCTCTAAGCTTTAGCTACATACAATCTAAGACTTCTCTAAGCTTTAATTACATACAATCTAAGACTTCTCTAAGCTTTAGTTACATACAATCTAAGACTTCTCTAAGCTTTAGTTACATACAATCTAAGACTTCTCTAAGCTTTAGTTACAAACAATCTAAGACTTCTCTAATCTTTAGTTACATACAATCTAAGGCTTCTCTAAGCTTTAATTACATACAATCTAAGACTTCTCTAAGCTTTAGCTACATACAATCTAAGACTTCTCTAAGCTTTAGTTGCATACAATCTAAGACTTCTCTAAGCTGTAGTTACATACAATCTAAGACTTCTCTAAGCTTTAGTTGCATACAATCTAAGACTTCTCTAAGCTTTAGTTACATACAATCTAAGACTTCTCTAAGCTTTAATTACATACAATCTAAGACTTCTCTAAGCTTTAATTACATACAATCTAAGACTTCTCTAAGCTTTAATTACATACAATCTAAGACTTCTCTAAGCTTTAGTTACATACAATCTAAGACTTCTTTAAGCTTTAGCTACATACAATCTAAGACTTCTCTCAGCTTTAGTTACATACAATCTAAGACTTCTCTAAGCTTTAATTACATACAATCTAAGACTTCTCTAAGCTTTAGATACATACAATATAAGACCTCATTTAGCTTTAGTTACAGACAATCTAAGACTTCTCTAAGCTTTAGTTACATACAATCTAAGATTTCTCTAAGCTTTAGTTACATACAATCTAAGATTTCTCTAAGCTTTAGTTACATACAATCTAAGATTTCTCTAAGCTGTAGTTACATACAATCTAAGACTTCTCTAAGCTTTAGTTACATACAATCTAAGACTTCTCTAAGCTTTAGTTACATACAATCTAAGAATTCTCTAAGCTTTAATTACATACAATCTAAGACTTCTCTAAGCTTTAGTTACATACAATCTAAGACTTCTCTAAGCTTTAGTTACATACAATCTAAGACTTTTCTATGCTGTAGTTACATGCAATCTAAGATTTCTCTAAGCTTTAGCTACATACAATCTAAGACTTCTCTAAGCTTTAATTACATACAATCTAAGACTTCTCTAAGCTTTAGTTACATACAATCTAAGACTTCTCTAAGCTTTAGTTACATACAATCTAAGACTTCTCTAAGCTTTAGTTACAAACAATCTAAGACTTCTCTAATCTTTAGTTACATACAATCTAAGGCTTCTCTAAGCTTTAATTACATACAATCTAAGACTTCTCTAAGCTTTAGCTACATACAATCTAAGACTTCTCTAAGCTTTAGTTGCATACAATCTAAGACTTCTCTAAGCTGTAGTTACATACAATCTAAGACTTCTCTAAGCTTTAGTTGCATACAATCTAAGACTTCTCTAAGCTTTAGTTACATACAATCTAAGACTTCTCTAAGCTTTAATTACATACAATCTAAGACTTCTCTAAGCTTTAATTACATACAATCTAAGACTTCTCTAAGCTTTAATTACATACAATCTAAGACTTCTCTAAGCTTTAGTTACATACAATCTAAGACTTCTTTAAGCTTTAGCTACATACAATCTAAGACTTCTCTCAGCTTTAGTTACATACAATCTAAGACTTCTCTAAGCTTTAATTACATACAATCTAAGACTTCTCTAAGCTTTAGATACATACAATATAAGACCTCATTTAGCTTTAGTTACAGACAATCTAAGACTTCTCTAAGCTTTAGTTACATACAATCTAAGATTTCTCTAAGCTTTAGTTACATACAATCTAAGACTTCTCTAAGCATTAGCTACATACAATCTAAGACTTCTCTAAGCTTTAGTTGCATACAATCTAAGACTTCTCTAAGCTTTAATTACATACAATCTAAGACTTCTCTAAGCTTTAATTACATACAATCTAAGACTTCTCTAAGCTTTAGTTACATACAATATAAGACTTCTCTAAGTTGTAGTTACATACAATCTAAGACTTCTCTAAGCTTTAGTTACATACAATCTAAGACTTCTCTAAGCTTTAGTTACATACAATCTAAGACTTCTCTATGCATTAGTTACATACAATCTAAGACTTCTCTAAGCATTAGTTGCATACAATCTAAGACTTCTCTAAGCTTTAATTACATACAATCTAAGATTTGTCTAAGCTTTAATTACATACAATATAAGACTTCTCTAAGCTTTAGTTACATACAATATAAGACTTCTCTAAGTTGTAGTTACATACAATCTAAGATTTCTCTAAGCTTTAGTTACATAAAATCTAAGACTTCTCTAAGCTTTAATTACATACAATCTAAGACTTCTCTAAGCTTTAGTTACATACAATCTAAGACTTCTCTAAGCTTTAGCTACATACAATCTAAGACTTCCCTAAGCTTTAGTTGCATACAATCTAAGACTTCTCTAAGCTTTAGCTACATACAATCTAAGATTTCTCTAAGCTTTAGTTACATACAATCTAAGACTTCTCTAAGCTTTAGTTACATACAATCTAAGATTTCTCTAAGCTGTAGTTACATACAATCTAAGATTTCTCTAAGCTGTAGTTACATACAATCTAAGACTTCTCTAAGCTTTAATTACATACAATCTAAGACTTCTCTAAGCTTTAGTTACATACAATCTAAGACTTCTCTAAGCTTTAGTTACATACAATCTAAGACTTTTCTATGCTGTAGTTACATACAATCTAAGATTTCTCTAAGCTTTATCTACATACAATCTAAGACTTCTCTAAGCTTTAGTTACATACAATCTAAGACTTCTCTAAGCTTTAGTTACATACAATCTAAGATTTCTCTAAGCTTTAATTACATACAATCTAAGACTTCTCTAAGCTTTAATTACATACAATCTAAGACTTCTCTAAGCTTTAATTACATACAATCTAAGACTTCTCTAAGCTTTAGTTACATACAATCTAAGACTTCTCTAAGCTTTAGCTACATACAATCTAAGACTTCTCTAAGCTTTAGTTACATACAATCTAAGACTTCTCTAAGCTTTAATTACATACAATCTAAGACTTCTCTAAGCTTTAGTTACATACAATCTAAGACTTCTCTAAGCTTTAGCTACATACAATCTAAGACTTCTCTAAGCTTTAGTTACATACAATCTCAGACTTCTCTAAGCTTTAATTACATACAATCTAAGACTTCTCTAAGCTTTAGTTACATACAATCTAAGACTTCTCTAAGCTTTAGCTACATACAATCTAAGACTTCTCTAAGCTTTAGTTACATACAATCTAAGACTTCTCTAAGCTTTAGATACATACAATCTAAGACTTCTCTAAGCTTTAGTTACATACAATCTAAGATTTCTCTAAGCTTTAGTTACATACAATCTAAGATTTCTCTAAGCTGTAGTTACATACAATCTAAGACTTCTCTAAGCTTTAGTTACATACAATCTAAGACTTCTCTAAGCTTTAGTTACATACAATCTAAGAATTCTCTAAGCTTTAATTACATACAATCTAAGACTTCTCTAAGCTTTAGTTACATACAATCTAAGACTTCTCTAAGCTTTAGTTACATACAATCTAAGACTTTTCTATGCTGTAGTTACATGCAATCTAAGATTTCTCTAAGCTTTAGCTACATACAATCTAAGACTTCTCTAAGCTTTAATTACATACAATCTAAGACTTCTCTAAGCTTTAGTTACATACAATCTAAGACTTCTCTAAGCTTTAGTTACATACAATCTAAGACTTCTCTAAGCTTTAGTTACAAACAATCTAAGACTTCTCTAATCTTTAGTTACATACAATCTAAGGCTTCTCTAAGCTTTAATTACATACAATCTAAGACTTCTCTAAGCTTTAGCTACATACAATCTAAGACTTCTCTAAGCTTTAGTTGCATACAATCTAAGACTTCTCTAAGCTGTAGTTACATACAATCTAAGACTTCTCTAAGCTTTAGTTGCATACAATCTAAGACTTCTCTAAGCTTTAGTTACATACAATCTAAGACTTCTCTAAGCTTTAATTACATACAATCTAAGACTTCTCTAAGCTTTAATTACATACAATCTAAGACTTCTCTAAGCTTTAATTACATACAATCTAAGACTTCTCTAAGCTTTAGTTACATACAATCTAAGACTTCTTTAAGCTTTAGCTACATACAATCTAAGACTTCTCTCAGCTTTAGTTACATACAATCTAAGACTTCTCTAAGCTTTAATTACATACAATCTAAGACTTCTCTAAGCTTTAGATACATACAATATAAGACCTCATTTAGCTTTAGTTACAGACAATCTAAGACTTCTCTAAGCTTTAGTTACATACAATCTAAGATTTCTCTAAGCTTTAGTTACATACAATCTAAGACTTCTCTAAGCTGTAGTTACATACAATCTAAGACTTCTCTAAGCTGTAGTTACATACAATCTAAGACTTCTCTAAGCTTTAGTTACATACAATCTAAGACTTCTCTAAGCTTTAATTACATGCAATCTAAGACTTCTCTAAGCTTTAGTTACATACAATCTAAGACTTCTCTAAGCTGTAGTTACATACAATCTAAGATTTCTCTAAGCTTTAGTTACATACAATCTAAGATTTCTCTAAGCTTTAGTTACATACAATCTAAGACTTCTCTAAGCTTTAGTTACATACAATCTAAGACTTCTCTAAGCTTTAATTACATACAATCTAAGACTTATCTAAGCTTTAATTACATACAATCTAAGACTTATCTAAGCTTTAATTACATACAATCTAAGACTTCTCTAAGCTGTAGTTACATACAATCTAAGATTTCTCGAAGCCTTAGTTACATACAATCTAAGACTTCTCTAAGCTTTAGTTACATACAATCGAAGACTTTTCTAAGATGTAGTTACATACAATCTAAGATTTCTCTAAGCTTTAGCTACATACAATCTAAGACTTCTCTAAGCTTTTATTACATACAATCTAAGACTTCTCTTAGCTTTAGTTACATACAATCGAAGACTTTTCTAAGCTTTAGCTACATACAATCTAAGACTTCTCTAAGCTGTAGTTACATACAATCTAAGACTTCTCTAAGCTTTAATTACATACAATCTAAGACTTCTCTAAGCTTGAGTTACATACAATATAAGACCTCATTAAGCTTTAGTTACAGACAATCTAAGACATCTCTAAGCTTTAGTTACATACAATCTAAGATTTCTCTAAGCTTTAGCTACATACAATCTAAGACTTCTCTAAGCTTTAATTACATACAATCTAAGACTTCTCTAAGCTTTAGTTACATACAATCTAAGACTTCTCTAAGCTTTAGATACATACAATCTAAGACTTTTCTATGCTGTAGTTACATGCAATCTAAGATTTCTCTAAGCTTTAGCTACATACAATCTAAGACTTCTCTAAGCTTTAATTACATACAATCTAAGACTTCTCTAAGCTTTAGTTACATAAAATCTAAGACTTCTCTAAGCTTTAGTTACATACAATCTAAGACTTCTCTAAGCTTTAGCTACAAACAATCTAAGACTTCTCTAATCTTTAGTTACATACAATCTAAGGCTTCTCTAAGCTTTAATTACATACAATCTAAGACTTCTCTAAGCTTTAGCTACATACAATCTAAGACTTCTCTAAGCTTTAGCTACATACAATCTAAGACTTCTCTAAGCATTAGTTACATACAATCTATGACTTCTCTAAGCTTTAATTACATACAATCTAAGACTTCTCTAAGCTGTAGCTACATACAATCTAAGACTTCTCTAAGCTTTAGTTGCATACAATCTAAGACTTCTCTAAGCTTTAGTTACATACAATCTAAGACTTCTCTAAGCTTTAATTACATACAATCTAAGACTTCTCTAAGCTTTAATTACATACAATCTAAGACTTCTCTAAGCTTTAGTTACATACAATCTAAGACTTCTTTAAGCTTTAGCTACATACAATCTAAGACTTCTCTCAACTTTAATTACATACAATCTAAGACTTCTCTAAGCTTTAGTTACATACAATATAAGACCTCATTTAGCTTTAGTTACAGACAATCTAAGACTTCTCTAAGCTTTAGTTACATACAATCTAAGATTTCTCTAAGCTTTAGTTACATACAATCTAAGACTTCTCTAAGCTGTAGTTACATACAATCTAAGACTTCTCTAAGCTGTAGTTACATACAATCTAAGACTTCTCTAAGCTTTAGTTACATACAATCTAAGACTTCTCTCAGCTTTAATTACATGCAATCTAAGACTTCTCTAAGCTTTAGTTACATACAATCTAAGACTTCTCTAAGCTTTAGTTACATACAATCTAAGACTTTTCTAAGCTGTAGTTACATACAATCTAAGATTTCTCTAAGCTTTAGTTACATACAATCTAAGACTTCTCTAAGCTTTAGTTACATACAATCTAAGACTTCTCTAAGCTTTAGTTACATACAATCTAAGACTTCTCTAAGCTTTAATTACATACAATCTAAGACTTATCTAAGCTTTAATTACATACAATCTAAGACTTATCTAAGCTTTAATTACATACAATCTAAGACTTCTCTTAGCTGTAGTTACATACAATCTAAGATTTCTGTAAGCTTTAGCTACATACAATCTAAGATTTCTCTAAGCTTTAATTACATACAATCTAAGACTTCTCTTAGCTTTAGTTACATACAATCGAAGACTTTTCTAAGCTTTAGCTACATACAATCTAAGACTTCTCTAAGCTGTAGTTACATACAATCTAAGACTTCTCTAAGCTTTAATTACATACAATCTAAGACTTCTCTAAGCTTTAGTTACATACAATATAAGACCTCATTAAACTTTAGTTACAGACAATCTAAGACTTCTCTAAGCTTTAGTTACTTACAATCTAAGATTTCTCTAAGCTTTAGCTACATACAATCTAAGACTTCTCTAAGCTTTAATTACATACAATCTAAGACTTCTCTAAGCTTTAGTTACATACAATCTAAGACTTCTCTAAGCTTTAGCTACATACAATCTAAGAATTCTCTAAGCTTTAGCTACATACAATCTAAGACTTCTCTAAGCTTTAGTTACATACAATCTAAGACTTTTCTAAGTTGTAGTTACATAAAATCTAAGATTTCTCTAAGCTTTAGCTACATACAATCTAAAACTTCTCTAAGCTTTAATTACATACATTCTAAGACTTCTCTAAGCTTTAGTTACATAAAATCTAAGACTTCTCTAAGCATTAGCTACATACAATCTAAGACTTCTCTAAGCTTTAGCTATATACAATCTAAGACTTCTCTAAGCTTTAGCTACATACAATCTAAGACTTCGCTAAGCTTTAGTTACATACAATCTAAGACTTCTCTAAGCTTTAATTACATACAATCTAAGACTTCTCTAAGCTTTAATTACATAGAATCTAAGACTTCTCTAAGCTTTAGTTACATACAATATAAGACTTCTCTAAGTTGTAGTTACATACAATCTAAGACTTCTCTAAGCTTTAGTTACATACAATCTAAGACTTCTCTAAGCTTTAGTTACATACAATCTAAGATTTCTCTAAGCTGTAGTTACATACAATCTAAGACTTCTCTAAGCTCTAGTTACATACAATCTAAGACTTCTCTAAGCTTTAGTTACATACAATCTAAGACTTCTCTAAGCTTTAATTACATACAATCTAAGACTTCTCTAAGCTTTAGTTACATACAATCTAAGACTTCTCTAAGTTGTAGTTACATAAAATCTAAGACTTCTCTAAGCTTTAGTTACATACAATCTAAGACTTCTCTAAGCTGTAGTTACATACAATCTAAGACTTCTCTAAGCTTTAGTTACATACAATCTAAGACTTCTCTAAGCTTTAATTACATACAATCTAAGACTTCTCTAAGCTTTAGTTACATACAATCTAAGACTTCTCTAAGCTTTAGTTACATACAATCTAAGACTTTTCTATGCTGTAGTTACATACAATCTAAGATTTCTCTAAGCTTTAGCTACATACAATCTAAGACTTCTCTAAGCTTTAGTTACATACAATCTAAGACTTCTCTAAGCTTTAATTACATACAATCTAAAACTTCTCTAAGCTTTAGTTACAAACAATCTAACACTTCTCTAAGCTTTAGTTACATACAATCTAAGATTTCTCTAAGCTTTAGCTACATACAATCTAAGATTTCTCTAAGCTTTAGTTACATACAATCTAAGATTTCTCTAAGCTTTAGTTACATACAATCTAAGATTTCTCTAAGCTTTAGTTACATACAGTCTAAGATTTCTCTATGCTTTAGCTACATACAATCTAAGACTTCTCTAAGCTTTAATTACATATAATCTAAGACTTCTCTAAGCTTTAGTTACATACAATCTAAGACTTCTCTAAGCTTTAGTTACATACAATCTAAGACTTCTCTAAGCTTTAGCTACATACAATCTAAGACTTCTCTAAGCTTTAGTTACATACAATCTAAGACTTCTCTTAACTTTAATTACATACAATCTAAGACTTCTCTAAGCTTTAATTACATACAATCTAAAACTTCTCTAACCTTTGGTTACATACAATCTAAGACTTCTCTAAGCTTTAGTTACATACAATCTAAGACTTCTCTAAGCTTTAGTTACATACAATCTAAGACTTCTCTAAGCTTTAGTTACATACAATCTAAGACTTCTCTAAGCTTTAGTTACATACAATCTAAGACTTCTCTAAGCTTTAATTACATACAATCTAAGACTTCTCTAAGCTTTAATTACATACAATCTAAGATTTCATTAAGCTTTAATTACATACAATCTAAGACTTCTCTCAGTTGTAGTTACGTACAATCTAAGACTTCTCTAAGCTTTAATTACATACAATCTAAGACTTCTCTAAGCTTTAATTACATACAATCTAACACTTCTCTAAGCTTTAATTACATACAATCTAAGACTTCTCTAAGTTGTAGTTACATACAATCTAAGACTTCTCTAAGCTTTAGTTACATACAATCTAAGACTTCTCTAAGCTTTAGTTACATACAATCTAAGATTTCTCTAAGCTGTAGTTACATACAATCTAAGACTTCTCTAAGCTCTAGTTACATACAATCTAAGACTTCTCTAAGCTTTAGTTACATACAATCTAAGACTTCTCTAAGCTTTAATTACATACAATCTAAGACTTCTCTAAGCTTTAGTTACATACAATCTAAGACTTCTCTAAGTTGTAGTTACATAAAATCTAAGACTTCTCTAAGCTTTAGTTACATACAATCTAAGACTTCTCTAAGCTGTAGTTACATACAATCTAAGACTTCTCTAAGCTTTAGTTACATACAATCTAAGACTTCTCTAAGCTTTAATTACATACAATCTAAGACTTCTCTAAGCTTTAGTTACATACAATCTAAGACTTCTCTAAGCTTTAGTTACATACAATCTAAGACTTTTCTATGCTGTAGTTACATACAATCTAAGATTTCTCTAAGCTTTAGCTACATACAATCTAAGACTTCTCTAAGCTTTAGTTACATACAATCTAAGACTTCTCTAAGCTTTAATTACATACAATCTAAAACTTCTCTAAGCTTTAGTTACAAACAATCTAACACTTCTCTAAGCTTTAGTTACATACAATCTAAGACTTCTCTAAGCTTTAGTTACATACAATCTAAGACTTCTCTAAGCTTTAGCTACATACAATCTAAGATTTCTCTAAGCTTTAGTTACATACAATCTAAGATTTCTCTAAGCTTTAGTTACATACAATCTAAGATTTCTCTAAGCTTTAGTTACATACAGTCTAAGATTTCTCTATGCTTTAGCTACATACAATCTAAGACTTCTCTAAGCTTTAATTACATATAATCTAAGACTTCTCTAAGCTTTAGTTACATACAATCTAAGACTTCTCTAAGCTTTAGTTACATACAATCTAAGACTTCTCTAAGCTTTAGCTACATACAATCTAAGACTTCTCTAAGCTTTAGTTACATACAATCTAAGACTTCTCTAAGCTTTAGTTACATACAATCTAAGACTTCTCTAAGCTTTAGTTACATACAATCTAAGACTTCTCTAAGCTTTAATTACATACAATCTAAGACTTCTCTAAGCTTTAATTACATACAATCTAAGATTTCATTAAGCTTTAATTACATACAATCTAAGACTTCTCTCAGTTGTAGTTACGTACAATCTAAGACTTCTCTAAGCTTTAATTACATACAATCTAAGACTTCTCTAAGCTTTAATTACATACAATCTAACACTTCTCTAAGCTTTAATTACATACAATCTAAGACTTCTCTAAGTTGTAGTTACATACAATCTAAGATTTCTCTAAGCTTTAGTTACATACAATCTCAGACTTCTCTAAGCTTTTGTTACATACAATCTAAGACTTCTCTAAGCTTTAGCTACATACAATCTAAGACTTCTCTAAGCTTTAGTTACATACAATCTAAGACTTCTCTAAGCTTTAGCTACATACAATCTATGACTTCTCTAAGCTTTAATTACATACAATCTAAGACTTCTCTAAGCTTTAGTTACATACAATCTAAGACTTCTCTAAGCTTTAGCTACATACAATCTAAGATATCTCTAAGCTTTAATTACATACAATCTAAGATTTCTATTAGCTTTAGGTACAAACAATCTAAGACTTCTCTAAGCTTTAGTTACATACAATCTAAGATTTTTCTATGCTGTAGTTACATACAATCTAAGATTTCACTAAGCTTTAGCTACACACAATCTAAGTCTTCTCTAAGCTTTAGTTACATACAATCTAAGACTTCTCTAAGCTTTAATTACATACAATCTAAGACTTCTCTAAGCTTTAGTTGGATACAATCTAAGACTTCTCTAAGCTTTAGTTACATACAATCTAAGACTTCTCTAAGCTTTAGTTGCATACAATCTAAGACTTCTGTAAGCTTTAATTACATACAATCTAAGACTTCTCTAAGCTTTAATTACATACAATCTAAGACTTCTCTAAGCTTTAGTTACATACAATCTAAGACTTCTCTAAGCTTTAGTTAGATACAATATAAGATTTCTCTAAGCTGTAGTTACATACAATCTAAGACTTCTCTAAGCTGTAGTTACATACAATCTAAGACTTCTCTAAGCTTTAGTTACATACAATCTAAGACTTCTCTAAGCTTTAGTTACATACAATCTAAGATTTCTCTAAGCTGTAGTTACATACAATCTAAGACTTCTCTAAGCTCTAGTTACATACAATCTAAGACTTCTCTAAGCTTTAGTTACATACAATCTAAGACTTCTCTAAGCTTTAATTACATACAATCTAAGACTTCTCTAAGCTTTAGTTACATACAATCTAAGACTTCTCTAAGTTGTAGTTACATAAAATCTAAGACTTCTCTAAGCTTTAGTTACATACAATCTAAGACTTCTCTAAGCTGTAGTTACATACAATCTAAGACTTCTCTAAGCTTTAGTTACATACAATCTAAGACTTCTCTAAGCTTTAATTACATACAATCTAAGACTTCTCTAAGCTTTAGTTACATACAATCTAAGACTTCTCTAAGCTTTAGTTACATACAATCTAAGACTTTTCTATGCTGTAGTTACATACAATCTAAGATTTCTCTAAGCTTTAGCTACATACAATCTAAGACTTCTCTAAGCTTTAGTTACATACAATCTAAGACTTCTCTAAGCTTTAATTACATACAATCTAAAACTTCTCTAAGCTTTAGTTACAAACAATCTAACACTTCTCTAAGCTTTAGTTACATACAATCTAAGATTTCTCTAAGCTTTAGCTACATACAATCTAAGATTTCTCTAAGCTTTAGTTACATACAATCTAAGATTTCTCTAAGCTTTAGTTACATACAATCTAAGATTTCTCTAAGCTTTATTTACATACAGTCTAAGATTTCTCTATGCTTTAGCTACATACAATCTAAGACTTCTCTAAGCTTTAATTACATATAATCTAAGACTTCTCTAAGCTTTAGTTACATACAATCTAAGACTTCTCTAAGCTTTAGTTACATACAATCTAAGACTTCTCTAAGCTTTAGCTACATACAATCTAAGACTTCTCTAAGCTTTAGTTACATACAATCTAAGACTTCTCTTAACTTTAATTACATACAATCTAAGACTTCTCTAAGCTTTAATTACATACAATCTAACACTTCTCTAACCTTTGGTTACATACAATCTAAGACTTCTCTAAGCTTTAGTTACATACAATCTAAGACTTCTCTAAGCTTTAGTTACATACAATCTAAGACTTCTCTAAGCTTTAGTTACATACAATCTAAGACTTCTCTAAGCTTTAGTTACATACAATCTAAGACTTCTCTAAGCTTTAATTACATACAATCTAAGACTTCTCTAAGCTTTAATTACATACAATCTAAGATTTCATTAACCTTTAATTACATACAATCTAAGACTTCTCTCAGTTGTAGTTACGTACAATCTTAGACTTCTCTAAGCTTTAATTACATACAATCTAAGACTTCTCTAAGCTTTAATTACATACAATCTAACACTTCTCTAAGCTTTAATTACATACAATCTAAGACTTCTCTAAGTTGTAGTTACATACAATCTAAGATTTCTCTAAGCTTTAGTTACATACAATCTCAGACTTCTCTAAGCTTTAATTACATACAATCTAAGACTTCTCTAAGCTTTTGTTACATACAATCTAAGACTTCTCTAAGCTTTAGCTACATACAATCTAAGACTTCTCTAAGCTTTAGTTACATACAATCTAAGACTTCTCTAAGCTTTAGCTACATACAATCTATGACTTCTCTAAGCTTTAATTACATACAATCTAAGACTTCTCTAAGCTTTAGTTACATACAATCTAAGACTTCTCTAAGCTTTAGCTACATACAATCTAAGATATCTCTAAGCTTTAATTACATACAATCTAAGATTTCTATTAGCTTTAGGTACAAACAATCTAAGACTTCTCTAAGCTTTAGCTACATACAATCTAAGACTTCTCTAAGCTTTAGTTACATACAATCTAAGATTTTTCTATGCTGTAGTTACATACAATCTAAGATTTCACTAAGCTTTAGCTACACACAATCTAAGTCTTCTCTAAGCTTTAGTTACATACAATCTAAGACTTCTCTAAGCTTTAATTACATACAATCTAAGACTTCTCTAAGCTTTAGTTGGATACAATCTAAGACTTCTCTAAGCTTTAGTTACATACAATCTAAGACTTCTCTAAGCTTTAGTTGCATACAATCTAAGACTTCTGTAAGCTTTAATTACATACAATCTAAGACTTCTCTAAGCTTTAATTACATACAATCTAAGACTTCTCTAAGCTTTAGTTACATACAATCTAAGACTTCTCTAAGCTTTAATTACATACAATCTAAGATTTCTCTAAGCTGTAGTTACATACAATCTAAGACTTCTCTAAGCTGTAGTTACATACAATCTAAGACTTCTCTAAGCTTTAGTTACATACAATCTAAGACTTCTCTAAGCTTTAATTACATACAATCTAAGACTTCTCTAAGCTTTAGATACATACAATCTAAGACTTCTCTAAGCTTTAGTTACATACAATCTAAAACTTTTCTATGCTGTAGTTACATACAATCTAAGATTTCTCTAAGCTTTAGCTACATACAATCTAAGACTTCTCTAAGCTTTAATTACATACAATCTAAAACTTCTCTAAGCTTTAGTTACAAACAATCTAACACTTTTCTAAGCTTTAGTTACATACAATCTAAGATTTCTCTAAGCTTTAGCTACATACAATCTAAGATTTCTCTAAGCTTTAGTTACATACAATCTAAGACTTCTCTAAGCTTTAGCTACATACAATCTAACACTTCTCTAAGCTTTAGTTACATACAATCTAAGACTTCTCTAAGCTTTAGCTACATACAATCTAAGACTTCTCTAAGCTTTAGTTACATACAATCTAAGACTTCTCTAAGCTTTAGTTACATACAATCTAAGATTTCTCTAAGCTGTAGTTACATACAATCTAAGACTTCTCTAATCTGTAGTTACATACAATCTAAGACTTCTCTAAGCTTTAGCTACAAACAATCTAAGACTTCTCTAAGCTTTAATTACATACAATCTAAGACTTCTCTATGCATTAGTTACATACAATCTAAGACTTCTCTAAGCTTTAGTTGCATACAATCTAAGACTTCTCTAAGCTTTAATTACATACAATCTAAGACTTCTCTAAGCTTTAATTACATACAATCTAAGACTTCTCTAAGCTTTAGTTACATACAATATAAGACTTCTCTAAGTTGTAGTTACATACAATCTAAGACTTCTCTAAGCTTTAGTTACATACAATCTAAGACTTCTCTAAGCTTTAGTTACATACAATCTAAGATTTCTCTAAGCTGTAGTTACATACAATCTAAGACTTCTCTAAGCTGTAGTTACATACAATCTAAAACTTCTCTAAGCTTTAGTTACATACAATCTAAGACTTCTCTAAGCTTTAATTACATACAATCTAAGACTTCTCTAAGCTTTAGTTACATACAATCTAAGACTTCTCTAAGTTGTAGTTACAAAAAATCTAAGACTTCTCTAAGCTTTAGTTACATACAATCTAAGACTTCTCTAAGCTGTAGTTACATACAATCTAAGACTTCTCTAAGCTTTAGTTACATACAATCTAAGACTTCTCTAAGCTTTAATTACATACAATCTAAGACTTCTCTAAGCTTTAGTTACATACAATCTAAGACTTCTCTAAGCTTTAGTTACATACAATCTAAGACTTTTCTATGCTGTAGTTACATACAATCTAAGATTTCTCTAAGCTTTAGCTACATACAATCTAAGACTTCTCTAAGCTTTAGTTACATACAATCTAAGACTTCTCTAAGCTTTAATTACATACAATCAAAAACTTCTCTAAGCTTTAGTTACAAACAATCTAACACTTCTCTAAGCTTTAGTTACATACAATCTAAGATTTCTCTAAGCTTTAGCTACATACAATCTAAGATTTCTCTAAGCTTTAGTTACATACAATCTAAGATTTCTCTAAGCTTTAGTTACATACAATCTAAGATTTCTCTAAGCTTTAGTTACATACAGTCTAAGATTTCTCTATGCATTAGCTACATACAATCTAAGACTTCTCTAAGCTTTAATTACATATAATCTAAGACTTCTCTAAGCTTTAATTACATACAATCTAAGACTTCTCTAAGCTTTAATTACATACAATCTAAGACTTCTCTAAGCTTTAGTTACATACAATCTAAGATTTCTCTAAGCTTTAGCTACATACAATCTAAGACTTCTCTAAGCTTTAGTTACATACAATCTAAGACTTCTCTTAACTTTAATTACATACAATCTAAGACTTATCTAAGCTTTAATTACATACAATCTAAAACGTCTCTAACCTTTGGTTACATACAATCTAAGACTTCTCTAAGCTTTAGTTACATACAATCTAAGACTTCTCTAAGCTTTAGTTACATACAATCTAAGACTTCTCTAAGCTTTAGTTACATACAATCTAAGACTTCTCTAAGCTTTAGTTACATACAATCTAAGACTTTTCTAAGCTTTAATTACATACAATCTAAGACTTCTCTAAGCTTTAATTACATACAATCTAAGATTTCATTAAGCTTTAATTACATACAATCTAAGACTTCTCTCAGTTGTAGTTACGTACAATCTAAGACTTCTCTAAGCTTTAATTACATACAATCTAAGACTTCTCTAAGCTTTAATTACATACAATCTAACACTTCTCTAAGCTTTAATTACATACAATCTAAGACTTCTCTAAGTTGTAGTTACATACAATCTAAGATTTCTCTAAGCTTTAGTTACATACAATCTCAGACTTCTCTAAGCTTTAATTACATACAATCTAAGACTTCTCTAAGCTTTTGTTACATACAATCTAAGACTTCTCTAAGCTTTAGCTACATACAATCTAAGACTTCTCTAAGCTTTAGTTACATACAATCTAAGACTTCTCTAAGCTTTAGCTACATACAATCTAAGACTTCTCTAAGCTTTAGTTACATACAATCTAAGATTTCTCTAAGCTTTAGTTACATACAATCTAAGATTTCTCTAAGCTTTAGTTACATGCAATCTAAGACTTCTCTAAGCTTTAATTACATACAATCTAAGACTTCTCTAAGCTTTAGCTACATACAATCTAAGACTTGTCTAAGCTTTAGTTACATACAATCTAAGATTTCTCTAAGCTTTAGTTACATACAATCTAAGACTTCTCTAAGCTTTAGTTACATACAATCTAAGACTTCTCTAAGCTTTAATTACATACAATCTAAGACTTCTCTAAGCTTTAGTTACATACAATCTAAGACTTTTCTATGCTGTAGTTACATGCAATCTAAGATTTCTCTAAGCTTTAGCTACATACAATCTAAGACTTCTCTAAGCTTTAATTACATACAATCTAAGACTTCTCTAAGCTTTAGTTACATAAAATCTAAGACTTCTCTAAGCTTTAGTTACATACAATCTAAGACTTCTCTAAGCTTTAATTACATACAATCTAAGACTTCTCTAAGCTTTAGTTACATAAAATCTAAGACTTCTCTAAGCTTTAGTTACATACAATCTAAGGCTTCTCTAAGCTTTAATTACATACAATATAAGACTTCTCTAAGCTTTAGCTACATACAATCTAAGACTTCTCTAAGCTTTAGCTACATACAATCTAAGACTTCTCTAAGCATTAGTTACATACAATCTATGACTTCTCTAAGCTTTAATTACATACAATCTAAGACTTCTCTAAGCTTTAGTTACATACAATCTAAGACTTCTCTAAGCTTTAGCTACATACAATCTAAGATATCTCTAAGCTTTAATTACATACAATCTAAGATTTCTATTAGCTTTAGGTACAAACAATCTAAGACTTCTCTAAGCTTTAGCTACATACAATGTAAGACTTCTCTAAGCTTTAATTACATACAATCTAAGACTTCTCTAAGCTTTAGTTACATACAATCTAAGACTTCTCTAAGCTTTAGTTACATACAATCTAAGACTTCTCTAAGCTTTAGTTACATACAATCTAAGATTTTTCTATGCTGTAGTTACATACAATCTAAGATTTCACTAAGCTTTAGCTACACACAATCTAAGTCTTCTCTAAGCTTTAGTTACATACAATCTAAGACTTCTCTAAGCTTTAATTACATACAATCTAAGACTTCTCTAAGCTTTAGTTGGATACAATCTAAGACTTCTCTAAGCTTTAGTTACATACAATCTAAGACTTCTCTAAGCTTTAATTACATACAATCTAAAACTTTTCTAAGCTTTAGTTACAAACAATCTAAGACTTCTCTAAGCTTTAGTTACATACAATCTAAGACTTCCCTAAGCTTTAATTACATACAATCTAAGACTTCTCTAAGCTTTAGTTACATACAATCTAAGACATCTCTAAGCTTTAGCTACATACAATCTAAGACTTCTCTAAGCTTTAGTTACATACAATCTAAGACTTCTCTTAACTTTAATTACATACAATCTAAGACTTCTCTAAGCTTTAATTACATACAATCTAAGACTTCTCTAAGCTTTAGTTACATACAATCTAAGACTTCTCTAAGCTTTAGCTACATACAATCTAAGACTTCTCTTAGCTTTAGTTACATACAATCTAAGACTTCTCTAAGCTTTAGCTACATACAATCTAAGACTTCTCTAAGCTTTAATTACATACAATCTAAGACTTCTCTAAGCTTTAGTTACATACAATCTAAGACTTCTCTAAGCTTTAGTTACATACAATCTAAGACTTCTCTAAGCTTTAGCTACATACAATCTAAGACTTCTCTTA
Organism: Bathymodiolus septemdierum; assembly: GCA_963383655.1. Taxonomy (NCBI): domain Eukaryota; kingdom Metazoa; phylum Mollusca; class Bivalvia; order Mytilida; family Modiolidae; genus Bathymodiolus; species Bathymodiolus septemdierum. The sequence goes on from OY726520.1 coordinate 115,813,264, forward strand.
GCTTTAGTTACATACAATCTAAGACTTCTCTAAGCTTTAGCTACATACAATGTAAGACTTCTCTAAGCTTTAATTACATACAATCTAAGACTTCTCTAAGCTTTAGTTACATACAATCTAAGACTTCTCTAAGCTTTAATTACATACAATCTAAGACTTCTCTAAGCTTTAGATACATACAATCTAAGACTTCTCTAAGCTTTAGTTACATACAATCTAAAACTTTTCTATGATGTAGTTACATATAATCTAAGATTTCTCTAAGCTTTAGCTACATACAATCTAAGACTTCTCTAAGCTTTAATTACATACAATCTAAAACTTCTCTAAGCTTTAGTTACAAACAATCTAACACTTCTCTAAGCTTTAGTTACATACAATCTAAGATTTCTCTAAGCTTTAGCTACATACAATCTAAGAAATCTCTAAGCTTTAGTTACATACAATCTAAGACTTCTCTAAGCTTTAGCTACATACAATCTAACACTTCTCTAAGCTTTAGTTACATACAATCTAAGACTTCTCTAAGCTTTAGCTACATACAATCTAAGACTTCTCTAAGCTTTAGTTACATACAATCTAAGACTTCTCTAAGCTTTAGTTACATACAATCTAAGATTTCTCTAAGCTGTAGTTACATACAATCTAAGACTTCTCTAATCTGTAGTTACATACAATCTAAGATTTCTCTAAGCTTTAGCTACATACAATCTAAGACTTCTCTAAGCTTTAGTTACATACAATCTAAGACTTCTCTAAGCTTTAGTTACATACAATCTAAGACATCTCTAAGCTTTAGCTACATACAATCTAAGACTTCTCTAAGCTTTAGTTACATACAATCTAAGACTTCTCTTAACTTTAATTACATACAATCTAAGACTTCTCTAAGCTTTAATTACATACAATCTAAGACTTCTCTAAGCTTTAGTTACATACAATCTAAGACTTCTCTAAGCTTTAGCTACATACAATCTAAGACTTCTCTTAGCTTTAGTTACATACAATCTAAGACTTCTCTAAGCTTTAGCTACATACAATCTAAGACTTCTCTAAGCTTTAATTACATACAATCTAAGACTTCTCTAAGCTTTAGTTACATACAATCTAAGACTTCTCTAAGCTTTAGTTACATACAATCTAAGACTTCTCTAAGCTTTAGCTACATACAATCTAAGACTTCTCTTAGCTTTAGTTACATACAATCTAAGACTTCTCTAAGCTTTAGCTACATACAATGTAAGACTTCTCTAAGCTTTAATTACATACAATCTAAGACTTCTCTAAGCTTTAGTTACATACAATCTAGGACTTCTCTAAGCTTTAATTACATACAATCTAAGACTTCTCTAAGCTTTAGATACATACAATCTAAGACTTCTCTAAGCTTTAGTTACATACAATCTAAAACTTTTCTATGCTGTAGTTACATACAATCTAAGATTTCTCTAAGCTTTAGCTACATACAATCTAAGACTTCTCTAAGCTTTAATTACATACAATCTAAGACTTCTCTAAGCTTTAGTTACATACAATCTAAGACTTCTCTAAGCTTTAGTTACATACAATCTAAGACTTCTCTAAGCTTTAGCTACATACAATCTAAGACTTCTCTTAGCTTTAGTTACATACAATCTAAGACTTCTCTAAGCTTTAGCTACATACAATGTAAGACTTCTCTAAGCTTTAATTACATACAATCTAAGACTTCTCTAAGCTTTAGTTACATACAATCTAAGACTTCTCTAAGCTTTAATTACATACAATCTAAGACTTCTCTAAGCTTTAGATACATACAATCTAAGACTTCTCTAAGCTTTAGTTACATACAATCTAAAACTTTTCTATGATGTAGTTACATACAATCTAAGATTTCTCTAAGCTTTAGCTACATACAATCTAAGACTTCTCTAAGCTTTAATTACATACAATCTAAAACTTCTCTAAGCTTTAGTTACAAACAATCTAACACTTCTCTAAGCTTTAGTTACATACAATCTAAGATTTCTCTAAGCTTTAGCTACATACAATCTAAGAAATCTCTAAGCTTTAGTTACATACAATCTAAGACTTCTCTAAGCTTTAGCTACATACAATCTAAGACTTCTCTAAGCTTTAATTACATACAATCTAAGACTTCTCTAAGCTTTAGCTACATACAATCTAAGACTTCTCTAAGCTTTAGTTACATACAATCTAAGACTTCTCTAAGCTTTAGTTACATACAATCTAAGATTTCTCTAAGCTGTAGTTACATACAATCTAAGACTTCTCTAATCTGTAGTTACATACAATCTAAGATTTCTCTAAGCTTTAGCTACATACAATCTAAGACTTCTCTAAGCTTTAGTTACATACAATCTAAGACTTCTCTAAGCTTTAGTTACATACAATCTAAGACATCTCTAAGCTTTAGCTACATACAATCTAAGACTTCTCTAAGCTTTAGTTACATACAATCTAAGACTTCTCTTAACTTTAATTACATACAATCTAAGACTTCTCTAAGCTTTAATTACATACAATCTAAGACTTCTCTAAGCTTTAGTTACATACAATCTAAGACTTCTCTAAGCTTTAGCTACATACAATCTAAGACTTCTCTTAGCTTTAGTTACATACAATCTAAGACTTCTCTAAGCTTTAGCTACATACAATCTAAGACTTCTCTAAGCTTTAATTACATACAATCTAAGACTTCTCTAAGCTTTAGTTACATACAATCTAAGACTTCTCTAAGCTTTAGTTACATACAATCTAAGACTTCTCTAAGCTTTAGCTACATACAATCTAAGACTTCTCTTAGCTTTAGTTACATACAATCTAAGACTTCTCTAAGCTTTAGCTACATACAATGTAAGACTTCTCTAAGCTTTAATTACATACAATCTAAGACTTCTCTAAGCTTTAGTTACATACAATCTAGGACTTCTCTAAGCTTTAATTACATACAATCTAAGACTTCTCTAAGCTTTAGATACATACAATCTAAGACTTCTCTAAGTTTTAGTTACATACAATCTAAAACTTTTCTATGCTGTAGTTACATACAATCTAAGATTTCTCTAAGCTTTAGCTACATACAATCTAAGACTTCTCTAAGCTTTAATTACATACAATCTAAAACTTCTCTAAGCTTTAGTTACAAACAATCTAACACTTCTCTAAGCTTTAGTTACATACAATCTAAGATTTCTCTAAGCTTTAGCTACATACAATCTAAGATTTCTCTAAGCTTTAGTTACATACAATCTAAGACTTCTCTAAGCTTTAGCTACATACAATCTAACACTTCTCTAAGCTTTAGTTACATACAATCTAAGACTTCTCTAAGCTTTAGCTACATACAATCTAAGACTTCTCTAAGCTTTAGTTACATACAATCTAAGATTTCTCTAAGCTTTAGTTACATACAATCTCAGACTTCTCTAAGCTTTAATTACATACAATCTAAGACTTCTCTAAGCTTTTGTTACATACAATCTAAGACTTCTCTAAGCTTTAGCTACATACAATCTAAGACTTCTCTAAGCTTTAGTTACATACAATCTAAGACTTCTCTAAGCTTTAGCTACATACAATCTAAGACTTCTCTAAGCTTTAGTTACATACAATCTAAGATTTCTCTAAGCTTTAGTTACATACAATCTAAGATTTCTCTAAGCTTTAGTTACATGCAATCTAAGACTTCTCTAAGCTTTAATTACATACAATCTAAGACTTCTCTAAGCTTTAGCTACATACAATCTAAGACTTGTCTAAGCTTTAGTTACATACAATCTAAGATTTCTCTAAGCTTTAGTTACATACAATCTAAGACTTCTCTAAGCTTTAGTTACATACAATCTAAGACTTCTCTAAGCTTTAATTACATACAATCTAAGACTTCTCTAAGCTTTAGTTGCATACAATCTAAGACTTCTCTAAGCTTTAATTACATACAATCTAAGACTTCTCTAAGCTTTAATTACATACAATCTAAGACTTCTCTAAGCTTTAGTTACATACAATATAAGACTTCTCTAAGTTGTAGTTACATACAATCTAAGACTTCTCTAAGCTTTAGTTACATACAATCTAAGACTTCACTAAGCTTTAGTTACATACAATCTAAGATTTCTCTAAGCTGTAGTTACATACAATCTAAGACTTCTCTAAGCTGTAGTTACATACAATCTAAGACTTCTCTAAGCTTTAGTTACATACAATCTAAGACTTCTCTAAGCTTTAATTACATACAATCTAAGACTTCTCTAAGCTTTAGTTACATACAATCTAAGACTTCTCTAAGTTGTAGTTACATAAAATCTAAGACTTCTCTAAGCTTTAGTTACATACAATCTAAGACTTCTCTAAGCTGTAGTTACATACAATCTAAGACTTCTCTAAGCTTTAGTTACATACAATCTAAGACTTCTCTAAGCTTTAATTACATACAATCTAAGACTTCTCTAAGCTTTAGTTACATACAATCTAAGACTTCTCTAAGCTTTAGTTACATACAATCTAAGACTTTTCTATGCTGTAGTTACATACAATCTAAGATTTCTCTAAGCTTTAGCTACATACAATCTAAGACTTCTCTAAGCTTTAGTTACATACAATCTAAGACTTCTCTAAGCTTTAATTACATACAATCTAAAACTTCTCTAAGCTTTAGTTACAAACAATCTAACACTTCTCTAAGCTTTAGCTACATACAATCTAAGATTTCTCTAAGCTTTAGCTAGATACAATCTAAGATTTCTCTAAGCTTTAGTTACATACAATCTAAGATTTCTCTAAGCTTTAGTTACATACAATCTAAGATTTCTCTAAGCTTTAGTTACATACAGTCTAAGATTTCTCTATGCTTTAGCTACATACAATCTAAGACTTCTCTAAGCTTTAATTACATATAATCTAAGACTTCTCTAAGCTTTAATTACATACAATCTAAGACTTCTCTAAGCTTTAGTTACATACAATCTAAGATTTCTCTAAGCTTTAGCTACATACAATCTAAGACTTCTCTAAGCTTTAGTTACATACAATTTAAGACTTCTCTTAACTTTAATTACATACAATCTAAGACTTCTCTAAGCTTTAATTACATACAATCTAAAACTTCTCTAACCTTTGGTTACATACAATCTAAGACTTCTCTAAGCTTTAGTTACATACAATCTAAGACTTCTCTAAGCTTTAGTTACATACAATCTAAGACTTCTCTAAGCTTTAGTTACATACAATCTAAGACTTCTCTAAGCTTTAGTTACATACAATCTAAGACTTTTCTAAGCTTTAATTACATACAATCTAAGACTTCTCTAAGCTTTAATTACATACAATCTAAGATTTCATTAAGCTTTAATTACATACAATCTAAGACTTCTCTCAGTTGTAGTTACGTACAATCTAAGACTTCTCTAAGCTTTAATTACATACAATCTAAGACTTCTCTAAGCTTTAATTACATACAATCTAACACTTCTCTAAGCTTTAATTACATACAATCTAAGACTTCTCTAAGTTGTAGTTACATACAATCTAAGATTTCTCTAAGCTTTAGTTACATACAATCTCAGACTTCTCTAAGCTTTAATTACATACAATCTAAGACTTCTCTAAGCTTTTGTTACATACAATCTAAGACTTCTCTAAGCTTTAGCTACATACAATCTAAGACTTCTCTAAGCTTTAGTTACATACAATCTAAGACTTCTCTAAGCTTTAGCTACATACAATCTAAGACTTCTCTAAGTTTAGTTACATACAATCTAAGATTTCTCTAAGCTTTAGTTACATACAATCTAAGATTTCTCTAAGCTTTAGTTACATCCAATCTAAGACTTCTCTAAGCTTTAGTTACATACAATCTAAGACTTCTCTAAGCTTTAGCTACATACAATCTAAGACTTGTCTAAGCTTTAGTTACATACAATCTAAGATTTCTCTAAGCTTTAGTTACATACAATCTAAGACTTCTCTAAGCTTTAGTTACATACAATCTAAGACTTCTCTAAGCTTTAATTACATACAATCTAAGACTTCTCTAAGCTTTAGTTACATACAATCTAAGACTTTTCTATGCTGTAGTTACATGCAATCTAAGATTTCTCTAAGCTTTAGCTACATACAATCTAAGACTTCTCTAAGCTTTAATTACATACAATCTAAGACTTCTCTAAGCTTTAGTTACATAAAATCTAAGACTTCTCTAAGCTTTAGTTACATACAATCTAAGACTTCTCTAAGCTTTAATTACATACAATCTAAGACTTCTCTAAGCTTTAGTTACATAAAATCTAAGACTTCTCTAAGCTTTAGTTACATACAATCTAAGGCTTCTCTAAGCTTTAATTACATACAATATAAGACTTCTCTAAGCTTTAGCTACATACAATCTAAGACTTCTCTAAGCTTTAGCTACATACAATCTAAGACTTCTCTAAGCATTAGTTACATACAATCTATGACTTCTCTAAGCTTTAATTACATACAATCTAAGACTTCTCTAAGCTTTAGTTACATACAATCTAAGACTTCTCTAAGCTTTAGCTACATACAATCTAAGATATCTCTAAGCTTTAATTACATACAATCTAAGATTTCTATTAGCTTTAGGTACAAACAATCTAAGACTTCTCTAAGCTTTAGCTACATACAATCTAAGACTTCTCTAAGCTTTAGTTACATACAATCTAAGATTTTTCTATGCTGTAGTTACATACAATCTAAGATTTCACTAAGCTTTAGCTACACACAATCTAAGTCTTCTCTAAGCTTTAGTTACATACAATCTAAGACTTCTCTAAGCTTTAATTACATACAATCTAAGACTTCTCTAAGCTTTAGTTGGATACAATCTAAGACTTCTCTAAGCTTTAGTTACATACAATCTAAGACTTCTCTAAGCTTTAATTACATACAATCTAAAACTTTTCTAAGCTTTAGTTACAAACAATCTAAGACTTCTCTAAGCTTTAGTTACATACAATCTAAGACTTCCCTAAGCTTTAATTACATACAATCTAAGACTTCTCTAAGCTTTAGTTACATACAATCTAAGACATCTCTAAGCTTTAGCTACATACAATCTAAGACTTCTCTAACCTTTAGTTACATACAATCTAAGACTTCTCTAAGCTTTAGTTACATACAATCTAAGACTTTTCTATGCTGTAGTTACATGCAATCTAAGATTTCTCTAAGCTTTAGCTACATACAATCTAAGACTTCTCTAAGCTTTAATTACATACAATCTAAGACTTCTCTAAGCTTTAGTTACATAAAATCTAAGACTTCTCTAAGCTTTAGTTACATACAATCTAAGACTTCTCTAAGCTTTAATTACATACAATCTAAGACTTCTCTAAGCTTTAGTTACATAAAATCTAAGACTTCTCTAAGCTTTAGTTACATACAATCTAAGGCTTCTCTAAGCTTTAATTACATACAATATAAGACTTCTCTAAGCTTTAGCTACATACAATCTAAGACTTCTCTAAGCTTTAGCTACATACAATCTAAGACTTCTCTAAGCATTAGTTACATACAATCTATGACTTCTCTAAGCTTTAATTACATACAATCTAAGACTTCTCTAAGCTTTAGTTACATACAATCTAAGACTTCTCTAAGCTTTAGCTACATACAATCTAAGATATCTCTAAGCTTTAATTACATACAATCTAAGATTTCTATTAGCTTTAGGTACAAACAATCTAAGACTTCTCTAAGCTTTAGCTACATACAATCTAAGACTTCTCTAAGCTTTAGTTACATACAATCTAAGATTTTTCTATGCTGTAGTTACATACAATCTAAGATTTCACTAAGCTTTAGCTACACACAATCTAAGTCTTCTCTAAGCTTTAGCTACATACAATCTAAGACTTCTCTAAGCTTTAATTACATACAATCTAAGACTTCTCTAAGCTTTAGTTGGATAAAATCTAAGACTTCTCTAAGCTTTAGTTACATACAATCTAAGACTTCTCTAAGCTTTAATTACATACAATCTAAAACTTTTCTAAGCTTTAGTTACAAACAATCTAAGACTTCTCTAAGCTTTAGTTACATACAATCTAAGACTTCCCTAAGCTTTAATTACATACAATCTAAGACTTCTCTAAGCTTTAGTTACATACAATCTAAGACATCTCTAAGCTTTAGCTACATACAATCTAAGACTTCTCTAAGCTTTAGTTACATACAATCTAAGACTTCTCTTAACTTTAATTACATACAATCTAAGACTTCTCTAAGCTTTAATTACATACAATCTAAGACTTCTCTAAGCTTTAGTTACATACAATCTAAGACTTCTCTAAGCTTTAGCTACATACAATCTAAGACTTCTCTTAGCTTTAGCTACATACAATCTAAGACTTCTCTTAGCTTTAGTTACATACAATCTAAGACTTCTCTAAGCTTTAGCTACATACAATCTAAGACTTCTCTAAGCTTTAATTACATACAATCTAAGACTTCTCTAAGCTTTAGTTACATACAATCTAAGACTTCTCTAAGCTTTAGTTACATACAATCTAAGACTTCTCTAAGCTTTAGCTACATACAATCTAAGACTTCTCTTAGCTTTAGTTACATACAATCTAAGACTTCTCTAAGCTTTAGCTACAAACAATGTAAGACTTCTCTAAGCTTTAATTACATACAATCTAAGACTTCTCTAAGCTTTAGTTACATACAATCTAAGACTTCTCTAAGCTTTAGTTACATACAATCTAAGACTTCTCTAAGCTTTAGTTACATACAATCTAAGATTTTTCTATGCTGTAGTTACATACAATCTAAGACTTCTCTAAGCTTTAGCTACATACAATCTAAGACTTCTCTAAGCTTTAGTTACATACAATCTAAGATTTTTCTATGCTGTAGTTACATACAATCTAAGATTTCACTAAGCTTTAGCTACACACAATCTAAGTCTTCTCTAAGCTTTAGCTACATACAATCTAAGACTTCTCTAAGCTTTAATTACATACAATCTAAGACTTCTCTAAGCTTTAGTTGGATACAATCTAAGACTTCTCTAAGCTTTAGTTACATACAATCTAAGACTTCTCTAAGCTTTAATTACATACAATCTAAAACTTTTCTAAGCTTTAGTTACAAACAATCTAAGACTTCTCTAAGCTTTAGTTACATACAATCTAAGACTTCCCTAAGCTTTAATTACATACAATCTAAGACTTCTCTAAGCTTTAGTTACATACAATCTAAGACATCTCTAAGCTTTAGCTACATACAATCTAAGACTTCTCTAAGCTTTAGTTACATACAATCTAAGACTTCTCTTAACTTTAATTACATACAATCTAAGACTTCTCTAAGCTTTAATTACATACAATCTAAGACTTCTCTAAGCTTTAGTTACATACAATCTAAGACTTCTCTAAGCTTTAGCTACATACAATCTAAGACTTCTCTTAGCTTTAGCTACATACAATCTAAGACTTCTCTTAGCTTTAGTTACATACAATCTAAGACTTCTCTAAGCTTTAGCTACATACAATCTAAGACTTCTCTAAGCTTTAATTACATACAATCTAAGACTTCTCTAAGCTTTAGTTACATACAATCTAAGACTTCTCTAAGCTTTAGTTACATACAATCTAAGACTTCTCTAAGCTTTAGCTACATACAATCTAAGACTTCTCTTAGCTTTAGTTACATACAATCTAAGACTTCTCTAAGCTTTAGCTACATACAATGTAAGACTTCTCTAAGCTTTAATTACATACAATCTAAGACTTCTCTAAGCTTTAGTTACATACAATCTAAGACTTCTCTAAGCTTTAGTTACATACAATCTAAGACTTCTCTAAGCTTTAGTTAAATACAATCTAAGATTTTTCTATGCTGTAGTTACATACAATCTAAGATTTCACTAAGCTTTAGCTACACACAATCTAAGTCTTCTCTAAGCTTTAGTTACATACAATCTAAGACTTCTCTAAGCTTTAATTACATACAATCTAAGACTTCTCTAAGCTTTAGTTGGATACAATCTAAGACTTCTCTAAGCTTTAATTACATACAATCTAAAACTTTTCTAAGCTTTAGTTACAAACAATCTAAGACTTCTCTAAGCTTTAGTTACATACAATCTAAGACTTCCCTAAGCTTTAATTACATACAATCTAAGACTTCTCTAAGCTTTAGTTACATACAATCTAAGACATCTCTAAGCTTTAGCTACATACAATCTAAGACTTCTCTAAGCTTTAGTTACATACAATCTAAGACTTCTCTTAACTTTAATTACATACAATCTAAGACTTCTCTAAGCTTTAATTACATACAATCTAAGACTTCTCTAAGCTTTAGTTACATACAATCTAAGACTTCTCTAAGCTTTAGCTACATACAATCTAAGACTTCTCTTAGCTTTAGTTACATACAATCTAAGACTTCTCTAAGCTTTAGCTACATACAATCTAAGACTTCTCTAAGCTTTAATTACATACAATCTAAGACTTCTCTAAGCTTTAGTTACATACAATCTAAGACTTCTCTAAGCTTTAGTTACATACAATCTAAGACTTCTCTAAGCTTTAGCTACATACAATCTAAGACTTCTCTTAGCTTTAGTTACATACAATCTAAGACTTCTCTAAGCTTTAGCTACATACAATGTAAGACTTCTCTAAGCTTTAATTACATACAATCTAAGACTTCTCTAAGCTTTAGTTACATACAATCTAAGACTTCTCTAAGCTTTAATTACATACAATCTAAGACTTCTCTAAGCTTTAGATACATACAATCTAAGACTTCTCTAAGCTTTAGTTACATACAATCTAAAACTTTTCTATGATGTAGTTACATACAATCTAAGATTTCTCTAAGCTTTAGCTACATACAATCTAAGAAATCTCTAAGCTTTAGTTACATACAATCTAAGACTTCTCTAAGCTTTAGCTACATACAATCTAACACTTCTCTAAGCTTTAGTTACATACAATCTAAGACTTCTCTAAGCTTTAGCTACATACAATCTAAGACTTCTCTAAGCTTTAGTTACATACAATCTAAGACTTCTCTAAGCTTTAGTTACATACAATCTAAGATTTCTCTAAGCTGTAGTTACATACAATCTAAGACTTCTCTAATCTGTAGTTACATACAATCTAAGATTTCTCTAAGCTTTAGCTACATACAATCTAAGACTTCTCTAAGCTTTAGTTACATACAATCTAAGACTTCTCTAAGCTTTAGTTACATACAATCTAAGACATCTCTAAGCTTTAGCTACATACAATCTAAGACTTCTCTAAGCTTTAGTTACATACAATCTAAGACTTCTCTTAACTTTAATTACATACAATCTAAGACTTCTCTAAGCTTTAATTACATACAATCTAAGACTTCTCTAAGCTTTAGTTACATACAATCTAAGACTTCTCTAAGCTTTAGCTACATACAATCTAAGACTTCTCTTAGCTTTAGTTACATACAATCTAAGACTTCTCTAAGCTTTAGCTACATACAATCTAAGACTTCTCTAAGCTTTAATTACATACAATCTAAGACTTCTCTAAGCTTTAGTTACATACAATCTAAGACTTCTCTAAGCTTTAGTTACATACAATCTAAGACTTCTCTAAGCTTTAGCTACATACAATCTAAGACTTCTCTTAGCTTTAGTTACATACAATCTAAGACTTCTCTAAGCTTTAGCTACATACAATGTAAGACTTCTCTAAGCTTTAATTACATACAATCTAAGACTTCTCTAAGCTTTAGTTACATACAATCTAAGACTTCTCTAAGCTTTAATTACATACAATCTAAGACTTCTCTAAGCTTTAGATACATACAATCTAAGACTTCTCTAAGCTTTAGTTACATACAATCTAAAACTTTTCTATGCTGTAGTTACATACAATCTAAGATTTCTCTAAGCTTTAGCTACATACAATCTAAGACTTCTCTAAGCTTTAATTACATACAATCTAAAACTTCTCTAAGCTTTAGTTACAAACAATCTAACACTTCTCTAAGCTTTAGTTACATACAATCTAAGATTTCTCTAAGCTTTAGCTACATACAATCTAAGATTTCTCTAAGCTTTAGTTACATACAATCTAAGACTTCTCTAAGCTTTAGCTACATACAATCTAACACTTCTCTAAGCTTTAGTTACATACAATCTAAGACTTCTCTAAGCTTTAGTTACATACAATCTAAGATTTCTCTAAGCTGTAGTTACATACAATCTAAGACTTCTCTAATCTGTAGTTACATACAATCTAAGATTTCTCTAAGCTTTAGCTACATACAATCTAAGACTTCTCTAAGCTTTAGTTACATACAATCTAAGACTTCTCTAAGCTTTAATTACATACAATCTAAAACTTCTCTAAGCTTTAGTTACAAACAATCTAACACTTCTCTAAGCTTTAGTTACATACAATCTAAGATTTCTCTAAGCTTTAGCTACATACAATCTAAGATTTCTCTAAGCTTTAGTTACATACAATCTAAGATTTCTCTAAGCTTTAGTTACATACAATCTAAGATTTCTCTAAGCTTTAGTTACATACAGTCTAAGATTTCTCTATGCTTTAGCTACATACAATCTAAGACTTCTCTAAGCTTTAATTACATATAATCTAAGACTTCTCTAAGCTTTAATTACATACAATCTAAGACTTCTCTAAGCTTTAGTTACATACAATCTAAGATTTCTCTAAGCTTTAGCTACATACAATCTAAGACTTCTCTAAGCTTTAGTTACATACAATCTAAGACTTCTCTTAACTTTAATTACATACAATCTAAGACTTCTCTAAGCTTTAATTACATACAATCTAAAACTTCTCTAACCTTTAGTTACATACAATATAAGACTTCTCTAAGCTTTAATTACATACAATCTAAGACTTCTCTAAGCTTTAATTACATACAATCTAAGATTTCATTAAGCTTTAATTACATACAATCTAAGACTTCTCTCAGTTGTAGTTACGTACAATCTAAGACTTCTCTAAGCTTTAATTACATACAATCTAAGACTTCTCTAAGCTTTAATTACATACAATCTAACACTTCTCTAAGCTTTAATTACATACAATCTAAGACTTCTCTAAGTTGTAGTTACATACAATCTAAGATTTCTCTAAGCTTTAGTTACATACAATCTCAGACTTCTCTAAGCTTTAATTACATACAATCTAAGACTTCTCTAAGCTTTTGTTACATACAATCTAAGACTTCTCTAAGCTTTAGCTACATACAATCTAAGACTTCTCTAAGCTTTAGTTACATACAATCTAAGACTTCTCTAAGCTTTAGCTACATACAATCTAAGACTTCTCTAAGCTTGAGTTACATACAATCTAAGATTTCTCTAAGCTTTAGTTACATACAATCTAAGATTTCTCTAAGCTTTAGTTACATGCAATCTAAGACTTCTCTAAGCTTTAATTACATACAATCTAAGACTTCTCTAAGCTTTAGCTACATACAATCTAAGACTTGTCTAAGCTTTAGTTACATACAATCTAAGATTTCTCTAAGCTTTAGTTACATACAATCTAAGACTTCTCTAAGCTTTAGTTACATACAATCTAAGACTTCTCTAAGCTTTAATTACATACAATCTAAGACTTCTCTAAGCTTTAGTTGCATACAATCTAAGACTTCTCTAAGCTTTAATTACATACAATCTAAGACTTCTCTAAGCTTTAATTACATACAATCTAAGACTTCTCTAAGCTTTAGTTACATACAATATAAGACTTCTCTAAGTTGTAGTTACATACAATCTAAGACTTCTCTAAGCTTTAGTTACATACAATCTAAGACTTCACTAAGCTTTAGTTACATACAATCTAAGATTTCTCTAAGCTGTAGTTACATACAATCTAAGACTTCTCTAAGCTGTAGTTACATACAATCTAAGACTTCTCTAAGCTTTAGTTACATACAATCTAAGACTTCTCTAAGCTTTAATTACATACAATCTAAGACTTCTCTAAGCTTTAGTTACATACAATCTAAGACTTCTCTAAGTTGTAGTTACATAAAATCTAAGACTTCTCTAAGCTTTAGTTACATACAATCTAAGACTTCTCTAAGCTGTAGTTACATACAATCTAAGACTTCTCTAAGCTTTAGTTACATACAATCTAAGACTTCTCTAAGCTTTAATTACATACAATCTAAGACTTCTCTAAGCTTTAGTTACATACAATCTAAGAATTCTCTAAGCTTTAGTTACATACAATCTAAGACTTTTCTATGCTGTAGTTACATACAATCTAAGATTTCTCTAAGCTTTAGCTACATACAATCTAAGACTTCTCTAAGCTTTAGTTACATACAATCTAAGACTTCTCTAAGCTTTAATTACATACAATCTAAAACTTCTCTAAGCTTTAGTTACAAACAATCTAACACTTCTCTAAGCTGTAGTTACATACAATCTAAGACTTCTCTAAGCTGTAGTTACATACAATCTAAGACTTCTCTAAGCTTTAGTTACATACAATCTAAGACTTCTCTAAGCTTTAATTACATACAATCTAAGACTTCTCTAAGCTTTAGTTACATACAATCTAAGAATTCTCTAAGCTTTAGTTACATACAATCTAAGACTTTTCTATGCTGTAGTTACATACAATCTAAGATTTCTCTAAGCTTTAGCTACATACAATCTAAGACTTCTCTAAGCTTTAGTTACATACAATCTAAGACTTCTCTAAGCTTTAATTACATACAATCTAAAACTTCTCTAAGCTTTAGTTACAAACAATCTAACACTTCTCTAAGCTTTAGTTACATACAATCTAAGATTTCTCTAAGCTTTAGTTACATACAATCTAAGATTTCTCTAAGCTTTAGTTACATACAGTCTAAGATTTCTCTATGCTTTAGCTACATACAATCTAAGACTTCTCTAAGCTTTAATTACATATAATCTAAGACTTCTCTAAGCTTTAATTACATACAATCTAAGATTTCTCTAAGCTTTAGTTACATACAATCTAAGATTTCTCTAAGCTTTAGCTACATACAATCTAAGACTTCTCTAAGCTTTAGTTACATACAATCTAAGACTTCTCTTAACTTTAATTACATACAATCTAAGACTTCTCTAAGCTTTAATTACATACAATCTAAAACTTCTCTAACCTTTGGTTACATACAATCTAAGACTTCTCTAAGCTTTAGTTACATACAATCTAAGACTTCTCTAAGCTTTAATTACATACAATCTAAGACTTCTCTAAGCTTTAGTTACATACAATCTAAGACTTCTCTAAGCTTTAGTTACATACAATCTAAGACTTTTCTAAGCTTTAATTACATACAATCTAAGACTTCTCTAAGCTTTAATTACATACAATCTAAGATTTCATTAAGCTTTAATTACATACAATCTAAGACTTCTCTCAGTTGTAGTTACGTACAATCTAAGACTTCTCTAAGCTTTAATTACATACAATCTAAGACTTCTCTAAGCTTTAATTACATACAATCTAACACTTCTCTAAGCTTTAATTACATACAATCTAAGACTTCTCTAAGTTGTAGTTACATACAATCTAAGATTTCTCTAAGCTTTAGTTACATACAATCTCAGACTTCTCTAAGCTTTAATTACATACAATCTAAGACTTCTCTAAGCTTTTGTTACATACAATCTAAGACTTCTCTAAGCTTTAGCTACATACAATCTAAGACTTCTCTAAGCTTTAGTTACATACAATCTAAGACTTCTCTAAGCTTTAGCTACATACAATCTAAGACTTCTCTAAGTTTAGTTACATACAATCTAAGATTTCTCTAAGCTTTAGTTACATACAATCTAAGACTTCTCTAAGCTTTAGTTACATACAATCTAAGACTTCTCTAAGCTTTAGTTACATACAATCTAAGACTTTTCTATGCTGTAGTTACATACAATCTAAGATTTCTCTAAGCTTTAGCTACATACAATCTAAGACTTCTCTAAGCTTTAGTTACATACAATCTAAGACTTCTCTAAGCTTTAATTACATACAATCTAAAACTTCTCTAAGCTTTAGTTACAAACAATCTAACACTTCTCTAAGCTTTAGCTACATACAATCTAAGATTTCTCTAAGCTTTAGCTAGATACAATCTAAGATTTCTCTAAGCTTTAGTTACATACAATCTAAGATTTCTCTAAGCTTTAGTTACATACAATCTAAGATTTCTCTAAGCTTTAGTTACATACAGTCTAAGATTTCTCTATGCTTTAGCTACATACAATCTAAGACTTCTCTAAGCTTTAATTACATATAATCTAAGACTTCTCTAAGCTTTAATTACATACAATCTAAGACTTCTCTAAGCTTTAGTTACATACAATCTAAGATTTCTCTAAGCTTTAGCTACATACAATCTAAGACTTCTCTAAGCTTTAGTTACATACAATCTAAGACTTCTCTTAACTTTAATTACATACAATCTAAGACTTCTCTAAGCTTTAATTACATACAATCTAAAACTTCTCTAACCTTTGGTTACATACAATCTAAGACTTCTCTAAGCTTTAGTTACATACAATCTAAGACTTCTCTAAGCTTTAATTACATACAATCTAAGACTTCTCTAAGCTTTAGTTACATACAATCTAAGACTTCTCTAAGCTTTAGTTACATACAATCTAAGACTTTTCTAAGCTTTAATTACATACAATCTAAGACTTCTCTAAGCTTTAATTACATACAATCTAAGATTTCATTAAGCTTTAATTACATACAATCTAAGATTTCTCTCAGTTGTAGTTACGTACAATCTAAGACTTCTCTAAGCTTTAATTACATACAATCTAAGACTTCTCTAAGCTTTAATTACATACAATCTAACACTTCTCTAAGCTTTAATTACATACAATCTAAGACTTCTCTAAGTTGTAGTTACATACAATCTAAGATTTCTCTAAGCTTTAGTTACATACAATCTCAGACTTCTCTAAGCTTTAATTACATACAATCTAAGACTTCTCTAAGCTTTTGTTACATACAATCTAAGACTTCTCTAAGCTTTAGCTACATACAATCTAAGACTTCTCTAAGCTTTAGTTACATACAATCTAAGACTTCTCTAAGCTTTAGCTACATACAATCTAAGACTTCTCTAAGTTTAGTTACATACAATCTAAGATTTCTCTAAGCTTTAGTTACATACAATCTAAGATTTCTCTAAGCTTTAGTTACATGCAATCTAAGACTTCTCTAAGCTTTAGTTACATACAATCTAAGACTTCTCTAAGCTTTAGCTACATACAATCTAAGACTTGTCTAAGCTTTAGTTACATACAATCTAAGATTTCTCTAAGCTTTAGTTACATACAATCTAAGACTTCTCTAAGCTTTAGTTACATACAATCTAAGACTTCTCTAAGCTTTAATTACATACAATCTAAGACTTCTCTAAGCTTTAGTTACATACAATCTAAGACTTTTCTATGCTGTAGTTACATGCAATCTAAGATTTCTCTAAGCTTTAGCTACATACAATCTAAGACTTCTCTAAGCTTTAATTACATACAATCTAAGACTTCTCTAAGCTTTAGTTACATAAAATCTAAGACTTCTCTAAGCTTTAGTTACATACAATCTAAGACTTCTCTAAGCTTTAATTACATACAATCTAAGACTTCTCTAAGCTTTAGTTACATAAAATCTAAGACTTCTCTAAGCTTTAGTTACATACAATCTAAGGCTTCTCTAAGCTTTAATTACATACAATATAAGACTTCTCTAAGCTTTAGCTACATACAATCTAAGACTTCTCTAAGCTTTAGCTACATACAATCTAAGACTTCTCTAAGCATTAGTTACATACAATCTATGACTTCTCTAAGCTTTAATTACATACAATCTAAGACTTCTCTAAGCTTTAGTTACATACAATCTAAGACTTCTCTAAGCTTTAGCTACATACAATCTAAGATATCTCTAAGCTTTAATTACATACAATCTAAGATTTCTATTAGCTTTAGGTACAAACAATCTAAGACTTCTCTAAGCTTTAGCTACATACAATCTAAGACTTCTCTAAGCTTTAGTTACATACAATCTAAGATTTTTCTATGCTGTAGTTACATACAATCTAAGATTTCACTAAGCTTTAGCTACACACAATCTAAGTCTTCTCTAAGCTTTAGTTACATACAATCTAAGACTTCTCTAAGCTTTAATTACATACAATCTAAGACTTCTCTAAGCTTTAGTTGGATACAATCTAAGACTTCTCTAAGCTTTAGTTACATACAATCTAAGACTTTTCTAAGCTTTAATTACATACAATCTAAAACTTTTCTAAGCTTTAGTTACAAACAATCTAAGACTTCTCTAAGCTTTAGTTACATACAATCTAAGACTTCCCTAAGCTTTAATTACATACAATCTAAGACTTCTCTAAGCTTTAGTTACATACAATCTAAGACATCTCTAAGCTTTAGCTACATACAATCTAAGACTTCTCTAACCTTTAGTTACATACAATCTAAGACTTCTCTTAACTTTAATTACATACAATCTAAGACTTCTCTAAGCTTTAATTACATACAATCTAAGACTTCTCTAAGCTTTAGTTACATACAATCTAAGACTTCTCTAAGCTTTAGCTACATACAATCTAAGACTTCTCTTAGCTTTAGTTACATACAATCTAAGACTTCTCTAAGCTTTAGCTACATACAATCTAAGACTTCTCTTAGCTTTAATTACATACAATCTAAGACTTCTCTAAGCTTTAGCTACATACAATCTAAGACTTCTCTAAGCTTTTATTACATACAATCTAAGACTTCTCTAAGCTTTAGTTACATACAATCTAAGACTTCTCTAAGCTTTAGTTACATACAATCTAAGACTTCTCTAAGCTTTAGCTACATACAATCTAAGACTTCTCTTAGCTTTAGTTACATACAATCTAAGACTTCTCTAAGCTTTAGCTACATACAATGTAAGACTTCTCTAAGCTTTAATTACATACAATCTAAGACTTCTCTAAGCTTTAGTTACATACAATCTAAGACTTCTCTAAGCTTTAATTACATACAATCTAAGACTTCTCTAAGCTTTAGATACATACAATCTAAGACTTCTCTAAGCTTTAGTTACATACAATCTAAAACTTTTCTATGCTGTAGTTACATACAATCTAAGATTTCTCTAAGCTTTAGCTACATACAATCTAAGACTTCTCTAAGCTTTAATTACATACAATCTAAAACTTCTCTAAGCTTTAGTTACAAACAATCTAACACTTCTCTAAGCTTTAGTTACATACAATCTAAGATTTCTCTAAGCTTTAGCTACATACAATCTAAGATTTCTCTAAGCTTTAGTTACATACAATCTAAGACTTCTCTAAGCTTTAGCTACATACAATCTAACACTTCTCTAAGCTTTAGTTACATACAATCTAAGACTTCTCTAAGCTTTAGCTACATACAATCTAAGACTTCTCTAAGCTTTAGTTACATACAATCTAAGACTTCTCTAAGCTTTAGTTACATACAATCTAAGATTTCTCTAAGCTGTAGTTACATACAATCTAAGACTTCTCTAATCTGTAGTTACATACAATCTAAGACTTCTCTAAGCTTTAGCTACAAACAATCTAAGACTTCTCTAAGCTTTAATTACATACAATCTAAGACTTCTCTAAGCTTTAGTTACATACAATCTAAGACTTTTCTATGCTGTAGTTACATACAATCTAAGATTTCTCTAAGCTTTAACTACATACAATCTAAGACTTCTCTAAGCTTTAGTTACAAACAATCTAAGACTTCTCTAAGCTTTAGCTACATACAATCTAAGACTTCTCTAAGCTTTAATTACATGCAATCTAAGACTTCTCTAAGCTTTAGTTACATACAATCTAAGACTTCTCTAAGCTTTAATTACATACAATCTAAGACTTCTCTAAGCTTTAGTTACATACATTCTAAGACTTCTCTAAGCTTTAATTACATGCAATCTAAGACTTCTCTAAGCTTTAGTTACATACAATCTAAGACTTCTCTAAGCTTTAGTTACATACAATCTTAGACTTTTCTATGCTGTAGTTACATACAATCTAAGATTTCTCTAAGCTTTAGCTACATACAATCTAAGACTTCTCTAAGCTTTAATTACATACAATCTAAGACTTCTCTAAGCTTTAGCTACATAAAATCTAAGACTTCTCTAAGCTTTAGCTACATACAATCTAAGACTTCTCTAAGCTTTAATTACATACAATCTAAGAGTTCTCTAAGCTTTAATTACATACAATCTAAGACTTCTCTAAGCTTTAGTTACATACAATCTAAGACTTCTCTAAGTTGTAGTTACATACAATCTAAGATTTCTCTAAGCTTTAGTTGCATACAATCTAAGACTTCTCTAAGCTTTAATTACATACAATCTAAGACTTCTCTAAGCTTTAATTACATACAATCTAAGACTTCTCTAAGCTTTAGTTACATACAATATAAGACTTCTCTAAGTTGTAGTTACATACAATCTAAGACTTCTCTAAGCTTCAGTTACATACAATCTAAGACTTCTCTAAGCTTAGTTACATACAATCTAAGATTTCTCTAAGCTGTAGTTACATACAATCTAAGACTTCTCTAAGCTGTAGTTACATACAATCTAAGACTTCTCTAAGCTTTAGTTACATACAATCTAAGACTTCTCTAAGCTTTAATTACATACAATCTAAGACTTCTCTAAGCTTTAGTTACATACAATCTAAGACTTCTCTAAGTTGTAGTTACATAAAATCTAAGACTTCTCTAAGCTTTAGTTACATACAATCTAAGACTTCTCTAAGCTGTAGTTACATACAATCTAAGACTTCTCTAAGCTTTAGTTACATACAATCTAAGACTTCTCTAAGCTTTAATTACATACAATCTAAGACTTCTCTAAGCTTTAGTTACATACAATCTAAGACTTCTCTAAGCTTTAGTTACATACAATCTAAGACTTTTCTATGCTGTAGTTACATACAATCTAAGATTTCTCTAAGCTTTAGCTACATACAATCTAAGACTTCTCTAAGCTTTAGTTACATACAATCTAAGACTTCTCAAAGCTTTAATTACATACAATCTAAAACTTCTCTAAGCTTTAGTTACAAACAATCTAACACTTCTCTAAGTTTTAGCTACATACAATCTAAGATTTCTCTAAGCTTTAGTTACATACAATCTAAGATTTCTCTAAGCTTTAGTTACATACAGTCTAAGATTTCTCTATGCTTTAGCTACATACAATCTAAGACTTCTCTAAGCTTTAATTACATATAATCTAAGACTTCTCTAAGCTTTAATTACATACAATCTAAGACTTCTCTAAGCTTTAGTTACATACATTCTAAGACTTCTCTAAGCTTTAGCTACATACAATCTAAGACTTCTCTAAGCTTTAGTTACATACAATCTAAGACTTCTCTTAACTTTAATTACATACAATCTAAGACTTCTCTAAGCTTTAATTACATACAATCTAAGACTTCTCTAACCTTTGGTTACATACAATCTAAGACTTCTCTAAGCATTAGTTACATACAATCTAAGACTTCTCTAAGCTTTAGTTACATACAATCTAAGACTTCTCTAAGCTTTAGTTACATACAATCTAAGACTTCTCTAAGCTTTAGTTACATACAATCTAAGACTTCTCTAAGCTTTTATTACATACAATCTAAGACTTCTCTAAGCTTTAATTACATACAATCTAAGATTTCATTAAGCTTTAATTACATACAATCTAAGACTTCTCTCAGTTGTAGTTACGTACAATCTAAGACTTCTCTAAGCTTTAATTACATACAATCTAAGACTTCTCTAAGCTTTAATTACATACAATCTAACACTTCTCTAAGCTTTAATTACATACAATCTAAGACTTCTCTAAGCTTTAGTTACATACAATATAAGACTTCTCTAAGTTGTAGTTACATACAATCTAAGACTTCTCTAAGCTTCAGTTACATACAATCTAAGACTTCTCTAAGCTTAGTTACATACAATCTAAGATTTCTCTAAGCTGTAGTTACATACAATCTAAGACTTCTCTAAGCTGTAGTTACATACAATCTAAGACTTCTCTAAGCTTTAGTTACATACAATCTAAGACTTCTCTAAGCTTTAATTACATACAATCTAAGACTTCTCTAAGCTTTAGTTACATACAATCTAAGACTTCTCTAAGTTGTAGTTACATAAAATCTAAGACTTCTCTAAGCTTTAGTTACATACAATCTAAGACTTCTCTAAGCTGTAGTTACATACAATCTAAGACTTCTCTAAGCTTTAGTTACATACAATCTAAGACTTCTCTAAGCTTTAATTACATACAATCTAAGACTTCTCTAAGCTTTAGTTACATACAATCTAAGACTTCTCTAAGCTTTAGTTACATACAATCTAAGACTTTTCTATGCTGTAGTTACATACAATCTAAGATTTCTCTAAGCTTTAGCTACATACAATCTAAGACTTCTCTAAGCTTTAGTTACATACAATCTAAGACTTCTCAAAGCTTTAATTACATACAATCTAAAACTTCTCTAAGCTTTAGTTACAAACAATCTAACACTTCTCTAAGTTTTAGCTACATACAATCTAAGATTTCTCTAAGCTTTAGTTACATACAATCTAAGATTTCTCTAAGCTTTAGTTACATACAGTCTAAGATTTCTCTATGCTTTAGCTACATACAATCTAAGACTTCTCTAAGCTTTAATTACATATAATCTAAGACTTCTCTAAGCTTTAATTACATACAATCTAAGACTTCTCTAAGCTTTAGTTACATACATTCTAAGACTTCTCTAAGCTTTAGCTACATACAATCTAAGACTTCTCTAAGCTTTAGTTACATACAATCTAAGACTTCTCTTAACTTTAATTACATACAATCTAAGACTTCTCTAAGCTTTAATTACATACAATCTAAGACTTCTCTAACCTTTGGTTACATACAATCTAAGACTTCTCTAAGCTTTAGTTACATACAATCTAAGACTTCTCTAAGCTTTAGTTACATACAATCTAAGACTTCTCTAAGCTTTAGTTACATACAATCTAAGACTTCTCTAAGCTTTAGTTACATACAATCTAAGACTTCTCTAAGCTTTTATTACATACAATCTAAGACTTCTCTAAGCTTTAATTACATACAATCTAAGATTTCATTAAGCTTTAATTACATACAATCTAAGACTTCTCTCAGTTGTAGTTACGTACAATCTAAGACTTCTCTAAGCTTTAATTACATACAATCTAAGACTTCTCTAAGCTTTAATTACATACAATCTAACACTTCTCTAAGCTTTAATTACATACAATCTAAGACTTCTCTAAGCTTTAGTTACATACAATATAAGACTTCTCTAAGTTGTAGTTACATACAATCTAAGACTTCTCTAAGCTTCAGTTACATACAATCTAAGACTTCTCTAAGCTTAGTTACATACAATCTAAGATTTCTCTAAGCTGTAGTTACATACAATCTAAGACTTCTCTAAGCTGTAGTTACATACAATCTAAGACTTCTCTAAGCTTTAGTTACATACAATCTAAGACTTCTCTAAGCTTTAATTACATACAATCTAAGACTTCTCTAAGCTTTAGTTACATACAATCTAAGACTTCTCTAAGTTGTAGTTACATAAAATCTAAGACTTCTCTAAGCTTTAGTTACATACAATCTAAGACTTCTCTAAGCTGTAGTTACATACAATCTAAGACTTCTCTAAGCTTTAGTTACATACAATCTAAGACTTCTCTAAGCTTTAATTACATACAATCTAAGATTTCATTAAGCTTTAATTACATACAATCTAAGACTTCTCTCAGTTGTAGTTACGTACAATCTAAGACTTCTCTAAGCTTTAATTACATACAATCTAAGACTTCTCTAAGCTTTAATTACATACAATCTAACACTTCTCTAAGCTTTAATTACATACAATCTAAGACTTCTCTAAGTTGTAGTTACATACAATCTAAGATTTCTCTAAGCTTTAGTTACATACAATCTCAGACTTCTCTAAGCTTTAATTACATACAATCTAAGACTTCTCTAAGCTTTTGTTACATACAATCTAAGACTTCTCTAAGCTTTAGCTACATACAATCTAAGACTTCTCTACGCTTTAGTTACATACAATCTAAGACTTCTCTAAGCTTTAGCTACATACAATCTAAGACTTCTCTAAGCTTTAGTTACATACAATCTAAGATTTCTCTAAGCTTTAGTTACATACAATCTAAGATTTCTCTAAGCTTTAGTTACATACAATCTAAGACTTCTCTAAGCTTTAATTACATACAATCTAAGACTTCTCTAAGCTTTTGCTACATACAATCTAAGACTTGTCTAAGCTTTAGTTACATACAATCTAAGATTTCTCTAAGCTTTAGTTACATACAATCTAAGACTTCTCTAAGCATTAGTTACATACAATCTATGACTTCTCTAAGCTTTAATTACATACAATCTAAGACTTCTCTAAGCTTTAGTTACATACAATCTAAGACTTCTCTAAGCTTTAGCTACATACAATCTAAGATATCTCTAAGCTTTAATTACATACAATCTAAGATTTCTATTAGCTTTAGGTACAAACAATCTAAGACTTCTCTAAGCTTTAGCTACATACAATCTAAGACTTCTCTAAGCTTTAGTTACATACAATCTAAGACTTTTCTATGCTGTAGTTACATACAATCTAAGATTTCACTAAGCTTTAGCTACACACAATCTAAGTCTTCTCTAAGCTTTAGTTACATACAATCTAAGACTTCTCTAAGCTTTAATTACATACAATCTAAGACTTCTCTAAGCTTTAGTTGGATACAATCTAAGACTTCTCTAAGCTTTAGTTACATACAATCTAAGACTTCTCTAAGCTTTAGTTGCATACAATCTAAGACTTCTGTAAGCTTTAATTACATACAATCTAAGACTTCTCTAAGCTTTAATTACATACAATCTAAGACTTCTCTAAGCTTTAGTTACATACAATCTAAGACTTCTCTAAGTTGTAGTTACATACAATCTAAGATTTCTCTAAGCTTTAGTTACATACAATCTAAGACTTCTCTAAGCTTTAATTACATACAATCTAAGACTTCTCTAAGCTTTAGTTACATACAATCTAAGACTTCTCTAAGCTTTAGCTACATACAATCTAAGACTTCTCTAAGCTTTAGCTACATGCAATCTAAGACTTCTCTAAGCTTTAGCTACATACAATCTAAGACTTCTCTAAGCTTTAGTTACATACAATCTAAGACTTCTCTAAGTTGTAGTTACATACAATCTAAGATTTCTCTAAGCTTTAGTTACATACAATCTAAGACTTCTCTAAGCTTTAGTTACATACAATCTAAGACTTCTCTAAGCTTTAGCTACATACAATCTAAGACTTTTCTTAGCTTTAGTTACATACAATCTAAGACTTCTCTAAGCTTTAGCTACATACAATCTAAGACTTCTCTAAGCTTTAGTTACATACAATCTAGGACTTCTCTAAGCTTTAATTACATACAATCTAAGACTTCTCTAAGCTTTTGTTGCAAACAATCTAAGACTTCTCTAAGCTTTAGCTACATACAATCTAAGACTTCTCTAAGCTTTAGTTACATACAATCTAAGACTTCTCTAAGCTTTAATTACATACAATCTAAGACTTCTATAAGCTTTAGTTACATACAATCTAAGACTTCTCTAAGCTTTAATTACATACAATCTAAGACTTCTCTAAGCTTTAGTTACATACAATCTAAGACTTCTCTAAGCTTTAGCTACATACAATCTAAGACTTCTCTAAGCTTTAGCTACATGCAATCTAAGACTTCTCTAAGCTTTAGCTACATACAATCTAAGACTTCTCTAAGCTTTAGTTACATACAATCTAAGTCTTCTCTAAGTTGTAGTTACATACAATCTAAGATTTCTCTAAGATTTAGTTACATACAATCTAAGACTTCTCTAAGCTTTAGTTACATACAATCTAAGACTTCTCTAAGCTTTAGCTACATACAATCTAAGACTTCTCTAAGCTTTAGTTACATACAATCTAAGACTTCTCTAAGCTTTAGCTACATACAATCTAAGACTTCTCTAAGCTTTAGTTACGTACAATCTAAGACTTCTCTAAGCTTTAGTTACATACAATCTTAAGATTTCTCTAAGCTGTAGTTACATACAATCTAAGACTTCTCTAAGCTTTAGTTACATACAATCTAAGACTTCTCTAAGCTTTAATTACATACAATCTAAGACTTCTCTAAGCTTTTGTTACAAACAATCTAAGACTTCTCTAAGCTTTAGTTACATACAATCTAAGACTTCTCTAAGCTTTAATTACATACAATCTAAGACTTCTCTAAGCTTTAGTTACATACAATCTAAGACTTCTCTAAGCTTTAATTACATACAATCTAAGATTTCTCTAAGCTGTAGTTACATACAATCTAAGACTTCTCTAAGCTTTAGTTGCATACAATCTAAGACTTCTCTAAGCTTTAGTTACATACAATCTAAGACTTCTCTAAGCTTTAGTTACATAAAATCTAAGACTTTTCTAAGCTTTAGCTACATACAATCTAAGACTTCTCTAAGTTGTAGTTACATACAATCTAAGATTTCTCTAAGCTTTAATTACATACAATCTAAGACTTCTCTAAGCTTTAGTTACATACAATCTAAGACTTCTCTAAGCTTTAATTACATACAATCTAAGACTTCTCTAAGCTTTAGTTACATACAATCTAAGACTTCTCTAAGCTTTAGTTACATACAATCTAAGACTTCTCTAAGCTTTAATAACATACAATCTAAGACTTCTCTAAGCTTTAGTTACAAACAATCTAAGACTTCTCTAAGCTTTAGCTACATACAATCTAAGACTTCTCTAAGCTTTAATTACATGCAATCTAAGACTTCTCTAAGCTTTAGTTACATACAATCTAAGACTTCTCTAAGCTTTAATTACATACAATCTAAGAATTCTCTAAGCTTTAGTTACATACATTCTAAGACTTCTCTAAGCTTTAATTACATACAATCTAAGACTTCTCTAAGCTTTAGTTACATACAATCTAAGACTTCTCTAAACTTTAGTTACATACAATCTTAGACTTTTCTATGCTGTAGTTACATACAATCTAAGATTTCTCTAAGCTTTAGCTACATACAATCTAAGACTTCTCTAAGCTTTAATTACATACAATCTAAGACTTCTCTAAGCTTTAGCTACATAAAATCTAAGACTTCTCTAAGCTTTAGCTACATACAATCTAAGACTTCTCTAAGCTTTAATTACATACAATCTAAGAGTTCTCTAAGCTTTAATTACATACAATCTAAGACTTCTCTAAGCTTTAGTTACATACAATCTAAGACTTCTCTAAGTTGTAGTTACATACAATCTAAGATTTCTCTAATCTTTAGTTACATACAATCTAAGACTTCTCTAAGCTTTAATTACATACAATCTAAGACTTCTCTAAGCTTTAGTTACATACAATCTAAGACTTCTCTAAGCTTTAGCTACATACAATCTAAGACTTCTCTAAGCTTTAGCTACATGCAATCTAAGACTTCTCTAAGCTTTAGCTACATACAATCTAAGACTTCTCTAAGCTTTAGTTACATACAATCTAAGACTTCTCTAAGTTGTAGTTACATACAATCTAAGATTTCTCTAAGCTTTAGTTACATACAATATAAGACTTCTCTAAGCTTTAGTTACATACAATCTAAGACTTCTCTAAGCTTTAGCTACATACAATCTAAGACTTCTCTTAGCTTTAGTTACATACAATCTAAGACTTCTCTAAGCTTTAGCTACATACAATCTAAGACTTCTCTAAGCTTTAGTTACATACAATCTAGGACTTCTCTAAGCTTTAATTACATACAATCTAAGACTTCTCTAAGCTTTTGTTGCAAACAATCTAAGACTTCTCTAAGCTTTAGCTACATACAATCTAAGACTTCTCTAAGCTTTAGTTACATACAATCTAAGACTTCTCTAAGCTTTAATTACATACAATCTAAGACTTCTATAAGCTTTAGTTACATACAATCTAAGACTTCTCTAAGCTTTAATTACATACAATCTAAGACTTCTCTAAGCTTTAGTTACATACAATCTAAGACTTCTCTAAGCTTTAGCTACATACAATCTAAGACTTCTCTAAGCTTTAGCTACATACAATCTAAGACTTCTCTAAGCTTTAGTTACATACAATCTAAGTCTTCTCTAAGTTGTAGTTACATACAATCTAAGATTTCTCTAAGATTTAGTTACATACAATCTAAGACTTCTCTAAGCTTTAGTTACATACAATCTAAGACTTCTCTAAGCTTTAGCTACATACAATCTAAGACTTCTCTAAGCTTTAGTTACATACAATCTAAGACTTCTCTAAGCTTTAGCTACATACAATCTAAGACTTCTCTAAGCTTTAGTTACGTACAATCTAAGACTTCTCTAAGCTTTAGTTACATACAATCTTAAGATTTCTCTAAGCTGTAGTTACATACAATCTAAGACTTCTCTAAGCTTTAGTTACATACAATCTAAGACTTCTCTAAGCTTTAATTACATACAATCTAAGACTTCTCTAAGCTTTTGTTACAAACAATCTAAGACTTCTCTAAGCTTTAGTTACATACAATCTAAGACTTCTCTAAGCTTTAATTACATACAATCTAAGACTTCTCTAAGCTTTAGTTACATACAATCTAAGACTTCTCTAAGCTTTAATTACATACAATCTAAGATTTCTCTAAGCTGTAGTTACATACAATCTAAGACTTCTCTAAGCTTTAGTTGCATACAATCTAAGACTTCTCTAAGCTTTAGTTACATACAATCTAAGACTTCTCTAAGCTTTAGTTACATAAAATCTAAGACTTTTCTAAGCTTTAGCTACATACAATCTAAGACTTCTCTAAGTTGTAGTTACATACAATCTAAGATTTCTCTAAGCTTTATTTACATACAATCTAGGACTTCTCTAAGCTTTAATTACATACAATCTAGGACTTCTCTAAGCTTTAATTACATACAATCTAAGACTTCTCTAAGCTTTAATTACATACAATCTAAGACTTCTCTAAGCTTTAGTTACATACAATCTAAGACTTCTCTAAGCTTTAGTTACATACAATCTAAGACTTCTCTAAGCTTTAATTACATACAATCTAAGACTTCTCTAAGCTTTAGTTACAAACAATCTAAGACTTCTCTAAGCTTTAGCTACATACAATCTAAGACTTCTCTAAGCTTTAATTACATGCAATCTAAGACTTCTCTAAGCTTTAGTTACATACAATCTAAGACTTCTCTAAGCTTTAATTACATACAATCTAAGACTTCTCTAAGCTTTAGTTACATACATTCTAAGACTTCTCTAAGCTTTAATTACATACAATCTAAGACTTCTCTAAGCTTTAGTTACATACAATCTAAGACTTCTCTAAACTTTAGTTACATACAATCTTAGACTTTTCTATGCTGTAGTTACATACAATCTAAGATTTCTCTAAGCTTTAGCTACATACAATCTAAGACTTCTCTAAGCTTTAATTACATACAATCTAAGACTTCTCTAAGCTTTAGCTACATAAAATCTAAGACTTCTCTAAGCTTTAGCTACATACAATCTAAGACTTCTCTAAGCTTTAATTACATACAATCTAAGAGTTCTCTAAGCTTTAATTACATACAATCTAAGACTTCTCTAAGCTTTAGTTACATACAATCTAAGACTTCTCTAAGTTGTAGTTACATACAATCTAAGATTTCTCTAAGCTTTAGTTACATACAATCTAAGACTTCTCTAAGCTTTAATTACATACAATCTAAGACTTCTCTAAGCTTTAGTTACATACAATCTAAGACTTCTCTAAGCTTTAGCTACATACAATCTAAGACTTCTCTAAGCTTTAGCTACATGCAATCTAAGACTTCTCTAAGCTTTAGCTACATACAATCTAAGACTTCTCTAAGCTTTAGTTACATACAATCTAAGACTTCTCTAAGTTGTAGTTACATACAATCTAAGATTTCTCTAAGCTTTAGTTACATACAATCTAAGACTTCTCTAAGCTTTAGTTACATACAATCTAAGACTTCTCTAAGCTTTAGCTACATACAATCTAAGACTTCTCTAAGCTTTAGCTACATACAATATAAGACTTCTCTAAGCTTTAGCTACATACAATCTAAGACTTCTCTAAGCTTTAGTTACATACAATCTAGGACTTCTCTAAGCTTTAATTACATACAATCTAAGACTTCTCTAAGCTTTTGTTGCAAACAATCTAAGACTTCTCTAAGCTTTAACTACATACAATCTAAGACTTCTCTAAGCTTTAGTTACATACAATCTAAGACTTCTCTAAGCTTTAATTACATACAATCTAAGACTTCTCTAAGCTTTAGTTACATACAATCTAAGACTTCTCTAAGCTTTAATTACATACAATCTAAGACTTCTCTAAGCTTTAGTTATATACAATCTAAGACTTCTCTAAGCTTTAGCTACATACAATCTAAGACTTCTCTAAGCTTTAGTTACATACAATATAAGACTTCTCTAAGCTTTAGCTACATACAATCTAAGACTTCTCTAAGCTTTAGTTACGTACAATCTAAGACTTCTCTAAGCTTTAGTTACATACAATCTTAAGATTTCTCTAAGCTGTAGTTACATACAATCTAAGACTTCTCTTAGCTTTAGTTACATACAATCTAAGACTTCTCTAAGCTTTAATTACATACAATCTAAGACTTCTCTAAGCTTTTGTTACAAACAATCTAAAACTTCTCTAAGCTTTAGTTACATACAATCTAAGACTTCTCTAAGCTTTAATTACATACAATCTAAGACTTCTCTAAGCTTTAGTTACATACAATCTAAGACTTCTCTAAGCTTTAATTACATACAATCTAAGATTTCTCTAAGCTGTAGTTACATACAATCTAAGACTTCTCTAAGCTTTAGTTGCATACAATCTAAGACTTCTCTAAGCTTTAGTTACATACAATCTAAGACTTCTCTAAGCTTTAGTTACATAAAATCTAAGACTTTTCCAAGCTTTAGCTACATACAATCTAAGACTTCTCTAAGTTGTAGTTACATACAATCTAAGATTTCTCTAAGCTTTATTTACATACAATCTAGGACTTCTCTAAGCTTTAATTACATACAATCAAAGACTTCTCTAAGCTTTAGTTACATACAATCTAAGACTTCTCTAAGCTTTAGCTACATACAATCTAAGACTTCTCTGAGCTTTAATTACATACACTCTAAGACTTCTCTAAGCTTTAATTACATACAATCTAAGACTTCTCTAAGCTTTAGTTACATACAATCTAAGACTTCTCTAAGTTGTAGTTACATACAATCTAAGATTTCTCTAAACTTTAGTTACATGCAATCTAAGACTTCTCTAAGCTTTAATTACATACAATCTAAGACTTCTCTAAGCTTTAGCTACATACCATCTAAGACTTCTCTAAGCTTTAGCTACATACAATCTAAGACTTCTCTAAGCTTTAGTTACATACAATCTAAGACTTCTCTAAGCTTTAATTACATACAATCTAAGACTTCTCTAAGCTTTAGTTACATACATTCTAAGACTTCTCTAAGCTTTAATTACATACAATCTAAGACTTCTCTAAGCTTTAGTTACATACAATCTAAGACTTCTCTAAACTTTAGTTACATACAATCTTAGACTTTTCTATGCTGTAGTTACATACAATCTAAGATTTCTCTAAGCTTTAGCTACATACAATCTAAGACTTCTCTAAGCTTTAATTACATACAATCTAAGACTTCTCTAAGCTTTAGCTACATAAAATCTAAGACTTCTCTAAGCTTTAGCTACATACAATCTAAGACTTCTCTAAGCTTTAATTACATACAATCTAAGAGTTCTCTAAGCTTTAATTACATACAATCTAAGACTTCTCTAAGCTTTAGTTACATACAATCTAAGACTTCTCTAAGTTGTAGTTACATACAATCTAAGATTTCTCTAAGCTTTAGTTACATACAATCTAAGACTTCTCTAAGCTTTAATTACATACAATCTAAGACTTCTCTAAGCTTTAGTTACATACAATCTAAGACTTCTCTAAGCTTTAGCTACATACAATCTAAGACTTCTCTAAGCTTTAGCTACATGCAATCTAAGACTTCTCTAAGCTTTAGCTACATACAATCTAAGACTTCTCTAAGCTTTAGTTACATACAATCTAAGACTTCTCTAAGTTGTAGTTACATACAATCTAAGATTTCTCTAAGCTTTAGTTACATACAATCTAAGACTTCTCTAAGCTTTAGTTACATACAATCTAAGACTTCTCTAAGCTTTAGCTACATACAATCTAAGACTTCTCTAAGCTTTAGCTACATACAATATAAGACTTCTCTAAGCTTTAGCTACATACAATCTAAGACTTCTCTAAGCTTTAGTTACATACAATCTAGGACTTCTCTAAGCTTTAATTACATACAATCTAAGACTTCTCTAAGCTTTTGTTGCAAACAATCTAAGACTTCTCTAAGCTTTAACTACATACAATCTAAGACTTCTCTAAGCTTTAGTTACATACAATCTAAGACTTCTCTAAGCTTTAATTACATACAATCTAAGACTTCTCTAAGCTTTAGTTACATACAATCTAAGACTTCTCTAAGCTTTAATTACATACAATCTAAGACTTCTCTAAGCTTTAGTTATATACAATCTAAGACTTCTCTAAGCTTTAGCTACATACAATCTAAGACTTCTCTAAGCTTTAGTTACATACAATATAAGACTTCTCTAAGCTTTAGCTACATACAATCTAAGACTTCTCTAAGCTTTAGTTACGTACAATCTAAGACTTCTCTAAGCTTTAGTTACATACAATCTTAAGATTTCTCTAAGCTGTAGTTACATACAATCTAAGACTTCTCTTAGCTTTAGTTACATACAATCTAAGACTTCTCTAAGCTTTAATTACATACAATCTAAGACTTCTCTAAGCTTTTGTTACAAACAATCTAAAACTTCTCTAAGCTTTAGTTACATACAATCTAAGACTTCTCTAAGCTTTAATTACATACAATCTAAGACTTCTCTAAGCTTTAGTTACATACAATCTAAGACTTCTCTAAGCTTTAATTACATACAATCTAAGATTTCTCTAAGCTGTAGTTACATACAATCTAAGACTTCTCTAAGCTTTAGTTGCATACAATCTAAGACTTCTCTAAGCTTTAGTTACATACAATCTAAGACTTCTCTAAGCTTTAGTTACATAAAATCTAAGACTTTTCCAAGCTTTAGCTACATACAATCTAAGACTTCTCTAAGTTGTAGTTACATACAATCTAAGATTTCTCTAAGCTTTATTTACATACAATCTAGGACTTCTCTAAGCTTTAATTACATACAATCAAAGACTTCTCTAAGCTTTAGTTACATACAATCTAAGACTTCTCTAAGCTTTAGCTACATACAATCTAAGACTTCTCTGAGCTTTAATTACATACACTCTAAGACTTCTCTAAGCTTTAATTACATACAATCTAAGACTTCTCTAAGCTTTAGTTACATACAATCTAAGACTTCTCTAAGTTGTAGTTACATACAATCTAAGATTTCTCTAAACTTTAGTTACATGCAATCTAAGACTTCTCTAAGCTTTAATTACATACAATCTAAGACTTCTCTAAGCTTTAGCTACATACCATCTAAGACTTCTCTAAGCTTTAGCTACATACAATCTAAGACTTCTCTAAGCTTTAGTTACATACAATCTAAGACTTCTCTAAGTTGTAGTTACATACAATCTAAGATTTCTCTAAACTTTAGTTACATGCAATCTAAGACTTCTCTAAGCTTTAATTATATACAATCTAAGACTTCTCTAAGCTTTAGTTACATATAATCTAAGACTTCTCTAAGCTTTAGCTACATACAATCTAAGACTTCTCTAAGCTTTAATTACATACAATCTAAGACTTCTCTAAGCTTTAATTACATACAATCTAAGATTTCTCTAAGCTTTAATTACATACAATCTAAGATTTCTCTAAGCTGTAGTTACATACAATCTAAAACTTCTCTACGCTGTAGTTACATACAATCTAAGACTTCTCTAAGTTGTAGTTACATACAATCTAAGATTTCTCTAAGCTTTAGTTACATACAATCTAAGACTTCTCTAAGCTTTAATTACATACAATCAAAGACTTCTCTAAGCTTTAGTTACATACAATCTAAGACTTCTCTAAGCTTTAGCTACATACAATCTAAGACTTCTCTAAGCTTTTGCTACATACAATCTAAGACTTCTCTAAGTTGTAGTTACATACAATCTAAGACTTCTCTAAGCTTTAGCTACATACAATCTAAGACTTCTCTAAGCTTTAGCTACATACAATCTAAGACTTCTCTTAGCTTTAGTTACATACAATCTAAGACTTCTCTAAGCTTTAGCTACATACAATCTAAGATTTCTCTAAGCTTTAGTTACATACAATCTAAGACTTCTCTAAACTTTAGCTACATACAATCTAAGACTTCTCTAAGCTTTAGTTACATACAATCTAAGACTTCTCTAAGCTGTAGTTACATACAATCTAAGACTTCTCTAAGCTTTAGTTACATAAAATCTAAGACTTCTCTAAACTTTAGTTACATACAATCTAAGATTTCTCTAAGTTGTAGTTACATACAATCTAAGATTTCTCTAAGCTTTAGTTACATACAATCTAAGACTTCTCTAAGCTTTAATTACATACAATCAAAGACTTCTCTAAGCTTTAGTTACATACAATCTAAGACTTCTCTAAGCTTTAGCTACATACAATCTAAGACTTCTCTAAGCTTTTGCTACATACAATCTAAGACTTCTCTAAGTTGTAGTTACATACAATCTAAGATGTCTCTAAGATTTAGTTACATACAATCTAAGACTTCTCTAAGCTTTAATTACATACAATCTAAGACTTCTCTAAGCTTTAGTTACATATAATCTAAGACTTCTCTAAGCTTTAGTTACATACAATCTAAGACTTCTCTAAGCTTTAGCTACATACAATCTAAGACTTCTCTAAGCTTTAGCTACATACAATCTAAGACTTCTCTAAGCTTTAGTTACATAAAATCTAAGACTTCTCTAAGCTTTAGCTACGTACAATCTAAGACTTCTCTAAGCTTTAGTTACATACAATCTAGGACTTCTCTAAGCTTTAATTACATACAATCTAAGACTTCTCTAAGCTTTTGTTGCAAACAATCTAAGACTTCTCTAAGCTTTAGCTACATACAATCTAAGACTTCTCTAAGCTTTAGTTACATACAATCTAAGACTTCTCTAAGCTTTAATTACATACAATCTAAGACTTCTCTAAGCTTTAGTTACATACAATCTAAGACTTCTCTAAGCTTTAATTACATACAATCTAAGACTTCTCTAAGCTTTAGTTACATACAATCTAAGACTTCTCTAAACTTTAGCTACATACAATCTAAGACTTCTCTAAGCTTTAGCTACATGCAATCTAAGACTTCTCTAAGCTTTAGCTACATACAATCTAAGACTTCTCTAATCTTTTGTTACATACAATCTAAGACTTCTCTAAGTTGTAGTTACATACAATCTAAGATTTCTCTAAGATTTAGTTACATACAATCTAAGACTTCTCTAAGCTTTAGTTACATACAATCTAAGACTTCTCTAAGCTTTAGCTACATACAATCTAAGACTTCTCTTAGCTTTAGTTACATACAATCTAAGACTTCTCTAAGCTTTAGTTACATACAATCTAAGACTTCTCTAAGCTTTAGTTACATACAATCTAAGATTTCTCTAAGCTGTAGTTACATACAATCTAAGATTTCTCTAAGCTTTAGTTACATACAATCTAAGACTTCTCTAAGCTTTAATTACATACAATCTAAGACTTCTCTAAGCTTTTGTTACAAACAATCTAAGACTTCTCTAAGCTTTAGCTACATACAATCAAAGACTTCTCTAAGCTTTAGTTACATACAATCTAAGACTTCTCTAAGCTTTAATTACATACAATCTAAGACTTCTCTAAGCTGTAGTTACATACAATCTAAGACTTCTCTAAGCTTTAGTTACATACAATCTAAGACTTCTCTAAGCTTTAGTTACATACAATCTAAGATTTCTCTAAGCTTTAGCTACATACAATCTAAGACTTCTCTAAGCTTTAGCTACATACAATCTAAGACTTCTCTGAGCTTTAATTACATACACTCTAAGACTTCTCTAAGCTTTAATTACATACAATCTAAGACTTCTCTAAGCTTTAGTTACATACAATCTAAGACTTCTCTAAGCTTTAGCTACATACAATCTAAGACTTCTCTAAGCTTTAGCTACATGCAATCTAAGACTTCTCTAAGCTTTAGCTACATACAATCTAAGACTTCTCTAAGCTTTAGTTACATACAATCTAGGAGTTCTCTAAGTTGTAGTTACATACAATCTAAGACTTCTCTAAGCTTTAATTACATACAATCTAAGACTTCTCTAAGCTTTAGTTACATACAATCATGCAATCTAAGACTTCTCTAAGCTTTAGCTACATACAATCTAAGACTTCTCTAATCTTTAGTTACATGCAATCTAAGAGTTCTCTAAGTTGTAGTTACATACAATCTAAGACTTCTCTAAGCTTTAATTACATACAATCTAAGACTTCTCTAAGCTTTAGTTACATACAATCTAAGACTTCTCTAAGCTTTAGCTACATACAATCTAAGACTTCTCTTAGCTTTAGTTACATACAATCTAAGACTTCTCTAAGCTTTAGCTATATACAATCTAAGACTTCTCTAAGCTTTAGTTACATACAATCTAAGACTTCTCTAAGCTTTAGTTACATAAAATCTATGACTTCTCTAAGCTTTAGCTACATACAATCTAAGACTTCTCTAAGCTTTAGTTACATATAATCTAAGACTTCTCTAAGCTTTAATTACATACAATCTAAGACTTCTCTAAGCTTTAGTTACAAACAATCTAAGACTTCTCTAAGCTTTAGCTACATACAATCTAAGACTTCTCTAAGCTTTAGTTACATACAATCTAAGACTTCTCTAAGCTTTAATTACATACAATCTAAGACTTCTCTAAGCTTTAATTACATACAATCTAAGATTTCTCTAAGCTGTAGTTACATACAATCTAAGACTTCTCTAAGCTGTAGTTACATACAATCTAAGACTTCTCTAAGCTTTAGTTACATACAATCTAAGACTTCTCTAAGTTGTAGTTACATACAATCTAAGATTTCTCTAAGCTTTAGTTACATACAATCTAAGACTTCTCTAAGCTTTAATTACATACAATCTAAGACTTCTCTAAGCTTTAGTTACATACAATCTAAGACTTCTCTAAGCTTTAGCTACATACAATCTAAGACTTCTCTAGGCATTTGTTACATACAATCTAAGACTTCTCCAAGTTGTAGTTACATACAATCTAAGATGTCTCTAAGCTTTAGTTACATACAATCTAAGACTTCTCTAAGCTTTAATTACATACAATCTAAGACTTCTCTAAGCTTTAGTTACATACAATCTAAGACTTCTCTAAGCTTTAGCTACATACAATCTAAGACTTCTCTTAGCTTTAGTTACATACAATCTAAGACTTCTCTAAGCTTTAGCTACATACAATCTAAGACTTCTCTAAGTTTTAGTTACATGCAATCTAAGAGTTCTCTAAGTTGTAGTTACATACAATCTAAGACTTCTCTAAGCTTTAATTACATACAATCTAAGACTTCTCTAAGCTTTAGTTACATACAATCTAAGACTTCTCTAAGCTTTAGCTACATACAATCTAAGACTTCTCTTAGCTTTAGTTACATACAATCTAAGACTTCTCTAAGCTTTAGCTATATACAATCTAAGACTTCTCTAAGCTTTAGTTACATACAATCTAAGACTTCTCTAAGCTTTAGTTACATAAAATCTATGACTTCTCTAAGCTTTAGCTACATACAATCTAAGACTTCTCTAAGCTTTAGTTACATATAATCTAAGACTTCTCTAAGCTTTAATTACATACAATCTAAGACTTCTCTAAGCTTTTGTTACAAACAATCTAAGACTTCTCTAAGCTTTAGCTACATACAATCTAAGACTTCTCTAAGCTTTAGTTACATACAATCTAAGACTTCTCTAAGCTTTAATTACATACAATCTAAGACTTCTCTAAGCTTTAATTACATACAATCTAAGATTTCTCTAAGCTGTAGTTACATACAATCTAAGACTTCTCTAAGCTGTAGTTACATACAATCTAAGACTTCTCTAAGCTTTAGTTACATACAATCTAAGACTTCTCTAAGTTGTAGTTACATACAATGTAAGATTTCTCTAAGCTTTAGTTACATACAATCTAAGACTTCTCTAAGCTTTAATTACATACAATCTAAGACTTCTCTAAGCTTTAGTTACATACAATCTAAGACTTCTCTAAGCTTTAGCTACATACAATCTAAGACTTCTCTAGGCATTAGTTACATACAATCTAAGACTTCTCCAAGTTGTAGTTACATACAATCTAAGATGTCTCTAAGATTTAGTTACATACAATCTAAGACTTCTCTAAGCTTTAATTACATACAATCTAAGACTTCTCTAAGCTTTAGTTACATACAATCTAAGACTTCTCTAAGCTTTAGCTACATACAATCTAAGACTTCTCTTAGCTTTAGTTACATACAATCTAAGACTTCTCTAAGCTTTAGCTACATACAATCTAAGACTTCTCTAAGCTTTAGTTACATACAATCTAAGATTTCTCTAAGCTGTAGTTACATACAATCTAAGATTTCTCTAAGCTTTAGTTACATACAATCTAAGACTTCTCTAAGCTTTAATTACATACAATCTAAGACTTCTCTAAGCTTTAATTACATACAATCTAAGATTTCTCTAAGCTGTAGTTACATACAATCTAAGACTTCTCTAAGCTGTAGTTACATACAATCTAAGACTTCTCTAAGCTTTAGTTACATACAATCTAAGACTTCTCTAAGTTGTAGTTACATACAATCTAAGATTTCTCTAAGCTTTAGTTACATACAATCTAAGACTTCTCTAAGCTTTAATTACATACAATCTAAGACTTCTCTAAGCTTTAGTTACATACAATCTAAGACTTCTCTAAGCTTTAGCTACATACAATCTAAGACTTCTCTAGGCATTTGTTACATACAATCTAAGACTTCTCTAAGTTGTAGTTACATACAATCTAAGATGTCTCTAAGATTTAGTTACATACAATCTAAGACTTCTCTAAGCTTTAATTACATACAATCTAAGACTTCTCTAAGCTTTAGTTACATACAATCTAAGACTTCTCTAAGCTTTAGCTACATACAATCTAAGACTTCTCTTAGCTTTAGTTACATACAATCTAAGACTTCTCTAAGCTTTAGCTACATACAATCTAAGACTTCTCTAAGCTTTAGTTACATACAATCTAAGATTTCTCTAAGCTGTAGTTACATACAATCTAAGATTTCTCTAAGCTTTAGTTACATACAATCTAAGACTTCTCTAAGCTTTTGTTACAAACAATCTAAGACTTCTCTAAGCTTTAGCTACATACAATCTAAGACTTCTCTAAGCTTTAGTTACATACAATCTAAGACTTCTCTAAGCTTTAGTTACATACAATCTAAGACTTCTCTAAGCTTTAGCTACATACAATCTAAGACTTCTCTAAGCTTTAGCTACATACAATCTAAGACTTCTCAGAGCTTTAATTACATACACTCTAAGACTTCTCTAAGCTTTAATTACATACAATCTAAGACTTCTCTAAGTTGTAGTTACATACAATCTAAGATTTCTCTAAACTTTAGTTACATGCAATCTAAGACTTCTCTAAGCTTTAATTACATACAATCTAAGACTTCTCTAAACTTTAGCTACATACAATCTAAGACTTCTCTAAGCTTTAGCTACATACAATCTAAGACTTCTCTAAGCTTTAGCTACATGCAATCTAAGACTTCTCTAAGCTTTAGCTACATACAATCTAAGACTTCTCTAAGCTTTAGTTACATACAATCTAGGAGTTCTCTAAGTTGTAGTTACATACAATCTAAGACTTCTCTAAGCTTTAATTACATACAATCTAAGACTTCTCTAAGCTTTAATTACATACAATCATGCAATCTAAGACTTCTCTAAGCTTTAGCTACATACAATCTAAGACTTCTCTAAGCTTTAGTTACATACAATCTAAGAGTTCTCTAAGTTGTAGTTACATACAATCTAAGACTTCTCTAAGCTTTAATTACATACAATCTAAGACTTCTCTAAGCTTTAGTTACATACAATCTAAGACTTCTCTAAGCTTTAGCTACATACAATCTAAGACTTCTCTTAGCTTTAGTTACATACAATCTAAGACTTCTCTAAGCTTTAGCTATATACAATCTAAGACTTCTCTAAGCTTTAGTTACATACAATCTAAGACTTCTCTAAGCTTTAGCTACATACAATCTAAGACTTCTCTAAGCTTTAGTTACATACAATCTAAGACTTCTCTAAGCTTTAATTACATACAATCTAAGACTTCTCTAAGCTTTAATTACATACAATCTAAGATTTCTCTAAGCTGTAGTTACATACAATCTAAGACTTCTCTAAGCTGTAGTTACATACAATCTAAGACTTCTCTAAGCTTTAGTTACATACAATCTAAGACTTCTCTAAGTTGTAGTTACATACAATCTAAGATTTCTCTAAGCTTTAGTTACATACAATCTAAGACTTCTCTAAGCTTTAATTACATACAATCTAAGACTTCTCTAAGCTTTAGTTACATACAATCTAAGACTTCTCTAAGCTTTAGCTACATACAATCTAAGACTTCTCTAGGCATTTGTTACATACAATCTAAGACTTCTCCAAGTTGTAGTTACATACAATCTAAGATGTCTCTAAGCTTTAGTTACATACAATCTAAGACTTCTCTAAGCTTTAGCTACATACAATCTAAGACTTCTCTAAGCTTTAGTTACATACAATCTAAGAGTTCTCTAAGTTGTAGTTACATACAATCTAAGACTTCTCTAAGCTTTAATTACATACAATCTAAGACTTCTCTAAGCTTTAGTTACATACAATCTAAGACTTCTCTAAGCTTTAGCTACATACAATCTAAGACTTCTCTTAGCTTTAGTTACATACAATCTAAGACTTCTCTAAGCTTTAGCTATATACAATCTAAGACTTCTCTAAGCTTTAGTCACATACAATCTAAGACTTCTCTAAGCTTTAGCTACATACAATCTAAGACTTCTCTAAGCTTTAGTTACATACAATCTAAGACTTCTCTAAGCTTTAATTACATACAATCTAAGACTTCTCTAAGCTTTAATTACATACAATCTAAGATTTCTCTAAGCTGTAGTTACATACAATCTAAGACTTCTCTAAGCTGTAGTTACATACAATCTAAGACTTCTCTAAGCTTTAGTTACATACAATCTAAGACTTCTCTAAGTTGTAGTTACATACAATCTAAGATTTCTCTAAGCTTTAGTTACATACAATCTAAGACTTCTCTAAGCTTTAATTACATACAATCTAAGACTTCTCTAAGCTTTAGTTACATACAATCTAAGACTTCTCTAAGCTTTAGCTACATACAATCTAAGACTTCTCTAGGCATTTGTTACATACAATCTAAGACTTCTCCAAGTTGTAGTTACATACAATCTAAGATGTCTCTAAGCTTTAGTTACATACAATCTAAGACTTCTCTAAGCTTTAGCTATATACAATCTAAGACTTCTCTAAGCTTTAGTTACATACAATCTAAGACTTCTCTAAGCTTTAGCTACATACAATCTAAGACTTCTCTAAGCTTTAGTTACATATAATCTAAGACTTCTCTAAGCTTTAATTACATACAATCTAAGACTTCTCTAAGCTTTTGTTACAAACAATCTAAGACTTCTCTAAGCTTTAGCTACATACAATCTAAGACTTCTCTGAGCTTTAATTACATACACTCTAAGACTTCTCTAAGCTTTAATTACATACAATCAAAGACTTCTCTAAGCTTTAGTTACATAAAATCTAAGACTTCTCTAAACTTTAGTTACATACAATCTAAGATTTCTCTAAGTTGTAGTTACATACAATCTAAGATTTCTCTAAGCTTTAGTTACATACAATCTAAGACTTCTCTAAGCTTTAATTACATACAATCAAAGACTTCTCTAAGCTTTAGTTACATACAATCTAAGACTTCTCTAAGCTTTAGCTACATACAATCTAAGACTTCTCTAAGCTTTTGCTACATACAATCTAAGACTTCTCTAAGTTGTAGTTACATACAATCTAAGATGTCTCTAAGATTTAGTTACATACAATCTAAGACTTCTCTAAGCTTTAATTACATACAATCTAAGACTTCTCTAAGCTTTAATTACATACAATCTAAGATTTCTCTAAGCTGTAGTTACATACAATCTAAGACTTCTCTAAGCTGTAGTTACATACAATCTAAGACTTCTCTAAGCTTTAGTTACATACAATCTAAGACTTCTCTAAGTTGTAGTTACATACAATCTAAGATTTCTCTAAGCTTTAGTTACATACAATCTAAGACTTCTCTAAGCTTTAATTACATACAATCTAAGACTTCTCTAAGCTTTAGTTACATACAATCTAAGACTTCTCTAAGCTTTAGCTACATACAATCTAAGACTTCTCTAGGCATTTGTTACATACAATCTAAGACTTCTCTAAGTTGTAGTTACATACAATCTAAGATGTCTCTAAGATTTAGTTACATACAATCTAAGACTTCTCTAAGCTTTAATTACATACAATCTAAGACTTCTCTAAGCTTTAGTTACATACAATCTAAGACTTCTCTAAGCTTTAGCTACATACAATCTAAGACTTCTCTTAGCTTTAGTTACATACAATCTAAGACTTCTCTAAGCTTTAGCTACATACAATCTAAGACTTCTCTAAGCTTTAGTTACATACAATCTAAGATTTCTCTAAGCTGTAGTTACATACAATCTAAGATTTCTCTAAGCTTTAGTTACATACAATCTAAGACTTCTCTAAGCTTTTGTTACAAACAATCTAAGACTTCTCTAAGCTTTAGCTACATACAATCTAAGACTTCTCTAAGCTTTAGTTACATACAATCTAAGACTTCTCTAAGCTTTAGTTACATACAATCTAAGACTTCTCTAAGCTTTAGCTACATACAATCTAAGACTTCTCTAAGCTTTAGCTACATACAATCTAAGACTTCTCAGAGCTTTAATTACATACACTCTAAGACTTCTCTAAGCTTTAATTACATACAATCTAAGACTTCTCTAAGTTGTAGTTACATACAATCTAAGATTTCTCTAAACTTTAGTTACATGCAATCTAAG
Source organism: Bathymodiolus septemdierum (assembly GCA_963383655.1). Taxonomy (NCBI): domain Eukaryota; kingdom Metazoa; phylum Mollusca; class Bivalvia; order Mytilida; family Modiolidae; genus Bathymodiolus; species Bathymodiolus septemdierum. The sequence continues at coordinate 115,856,762 of OY726520.1, forward strand.
ACTTCTCTAAGCTTTAATTACATACAATCTAAGACTTCTCTAAACTTTAGCTACATACAATCTAAGACTTCTCTAAGCTTTAGCTACATACAATCTAAGACTTCTCTAAGCTTTAGCTACATGCAATCTAAGACTTCTCTAAGCTTTAGCTACATACAATCTAAGACTTCTCTAAGCTTTAGTTACATACAATCTAGGAGTTCTCTAAGTTGTAGTTACATACAATCTAAGACTTCTCTAAGCTTTAATTACATACAATCTAAGACTTCTCTAAGCTTTAATTACATACAATCATGCAATCTAAGACTTCTCTAAGCTTTAGCTACATACAATCTAAGACTTCTCTAAGCTTTAGTTACATACAATCTAAGAGTTCTCTAAGTTGTAGTTACATACAATCTAAGACTTCTCTAAGCTTTAATTACATACAATCTAAGACTTCTCTAAGCTTTAGTTACATACAATCTAAGACTTCTCTAAGCTTTAGCTACATACAATCTAAGACTTCTCTTAGCTTTAGTTACATACAATCTAAGACTTCTCTAAGCTTTAGCTATATACAATCTAAGACTTCTCTAAGCTTTAGTTACATACAATCTAAGACTTCTCTAAGCTTTAGCTACATACAATCTAAGACTTCTCTAAGCTTTAGTTACATACAATCTAAGACTTCTCTAAGCTTTAATTACATACAATCTAAGACTTCTCTAAGCTTTAATTACATACAATCTAAGATTTCTCTAAGCTGTAGTTACATACAATCTAAGACTTCTCTAAGCTGTAGTTACATACAATCTAAGACTTCTCTAAGCTTTAGTTACATACAATCTAAGACTTCTCTAAGTTGTAGTTACATACAATCTAAGATTTCTCTAAGCTTTAGTTACATACAATCTAAGACTTCTCTAAGCTTTAATTACATACAATCTAAGACTTCTCTAAGCTTTAGTTACATACAATCTAAGACTTCTCTAAGCTTTAGCTACATACAATCTAAGACTTCTCTAGGCATTTGTTACATACAATCTAAGACTTCTCCAAGTTGTAGTTACATACAATCTAAGATGTCTCTAAGCTTTAGTTACATACAATCTAAGACTTCTCTAAGCTTTAATTACATACAATCTAAGACTTCTCTAAGCTTTAGTTACATACAATCTAAGACTTCTCTAAGCTTTAGCTACATACAATCTAAGACTTCTCTTAGCTTTAGTTACATACAATCTAAGACTTCTCTAAGCTTTAGCTACATACAATCTAAGACTTCTCTAAGTTTTAGTTACATGCAATCTAAGAGTTCTCTAAGTTGTAGTTACATACAATCTAAGACTTCTCTAAGCTTTAATTACATACAATCTAAGACTTCTCTAAGCTTTAGTTACATACAATCTAAGACTTCTCTAAGCTTTAGCTACATACAATCTAAGACTTCTCTTAGCTTTAGTTACATACAATCTAAGACTTCTCTAAGCTTTAGCTATATACAATCTAAGACTTCTCTAAGCTTTAGTTACATACAATCTAAGACTTCTCTAAGCTTTAGTTACATAAAATCTATGACTTCTCTAAGCTTTAGCTACATACAATCTAAGACTTCTCTAAGCTTTAGTTACATATAATCTAAGACTTCTCTAAGCTTTAATTACATACAATCTAAGACTTCTCTAAGCTTTTGTTACAAACAATCTAAGACTTCTCTAAGCTTTAGCTACATACAATCTAAGACTTCTCTAAGCTTTAGTTACATACAATCTAAGACTTCTCTAAGCTTTAATTACATACAATCTAAGACTTCTCTAAGCTTTAATTACATACAATCTAAGATTTCTCTAAGCTGTAGTTACATACAATCTAAGACTTCTCTAAGCTGTAGTTACATACAATCTAAGACTTCTCTAAGCTTTAGTTACATACAATCTAAGACTTCTCTAAGTTGTAGTTACATACAATGTAAGATTTCTCTAAGCTTTAGTTACATACAATCTAAGACTTCTCTAAGCTTTAATTACATACAATCTAAGACTTCTCTAAGCTTTAGTTACATACAATCTAAGACTTCTCTAAGCTTTAGCTACATACAATCTAAGACTTCTCTAGGCATTAGTTACATACAATCTAAGACTTCTCCAAGTTGTAGTTACATACAATCTAAGATGTCTCTAAGATTTAGTTACATACAATCTAAGACTTCTCTAAGCTTTAATTACATACAATCTAAGACTTCTCTAAGCTTTAGTTACATACAATCTAAGACTTCTCTAAGCTTTAGCTACATACAATCTAAGACTTCTCTTAGCTTTAGTTACATACAATCTAAGACTTCTCTAAGCTTTAGCTACATACAATCTAAGACTTCTCTAAGCTTTAGTTACATACAATCTAAGATTTCTCTAAGCTGTAGTTACATACAATCTAAGATTTCTCTAAGCTTTAGTTACATACAATCTAAGACTTCTCTAAGCTTTAATTACATACAATCTAAGACTTCTCTAAGCTTTTGTTACAAACAATCTAAGACTTCTCTAAGCTTTAGCTACATACAATCTAAGACTTCTCTAAGCTTTAGTTACATACAATCTAAGACTTCTCTAAGCTTTAGCTACATACAATCTAAGACTTCTCTAAGCTTTAGTTACATACAATCTAAGACTTCTCTAAGCTTTAGCTACATACAATCTAAGACTTCTCTTAGCTTTAGTTACATACAATCTAAGACTTCTCTAAGCTTTAGCTATATACAATCTAAGACTTCTCTAAGCTTTAGTTACATACAATCTAAGACTTCTCTAAGCTTTAGTTACATAAAATCTATGACTTCTCTAAGCTTTAGCTACATACAATCTAAGACTTCTCTAAGCTTTAGTTACATATAATCTAAGACTTCTCTAAGCTTTAATTACATACAATCTAAGACTTCTCTAAGCTTTTGTTACAAACAATCTAAGACTTCTCTAAGCTTTAGCTACATACAATCTAAGACTTCTCTAAGCTTTAGTTACATACAATCTAAGACTTCTCTAAGCTTTAATTACATACAATCTAAGACTTCTCTAAGCTTTAATTACATACAATCTAAGATTTCTCTAAGCTGTAGTTACATACAATCTAAGACTTCTCTAAGCTGTAGTTACATACAATCTAAGACTTCTCTAAGCTTTAGTTACATACAATCTAAGACTTCTCTAAGTTGTAGTTACATACAATGTAAGATTTCTCTAAGCTTTAGTTACATACAATCTAAGACTTCTCTAAGCTTTAATTACATACAATCTAAGACTTCTCTAAGCTTTAGTTACATACAATCTAAGACTTCTCTAAGCTTTAGCTACATACAATCTAAGACTTCTCTAGGCATTAGTTACATACAATCTAAGACTTCTCCAAGTTGTAGTTACATACAATCTAAGATGTCTCTAAGATTTAGTTACATACAATCTAAGACTTCTCTAAGCTTTAATTACATACAATCTAAGACTTCTCTAAGCTTTAGTTACATACAATCTAAGACTTCTCTAAGCTTTAGCTACATACAATCTAAGACTTCTCTTAGCTTTAGTTACATACAATCTAAGACTTCTCTAAGCTTTAGCTACATACAATCTAAGACTTCTCTAAGCTTTAGTTACATACAATCTAAGATTTCTCTAAGCTGTAGTTACATACAATCTAAGATTTCTCTAAGCTTTAGTTACATACAATCTAAGACTTCTCTAAGCTTTAATTACATACAATCTAAGACTTCTCTAAGCTTTTGTTACAAACAATCTAAGACTTCTCTAAGCTTTAGCTACATACAATCTAAGACTTCTCTAAGCTTTAGTTACATACAATCTAAGACTTCTCTAAGCTTTAGCTACATACAATCTAAGACTTCTCTTAGCTTTAGTTACATACAATCTAAGACTTCTCTAAGCTTTAGCTATATACAATCTAAGACTTCTCTAAGCTTTAGTTACATACAATCTAAGACTTCTCTAAGCTTTAGTTACATAAAATCTAAGACTTCTCTAAGCTTTAGCTACATACAATCTAAGACTTCTCTAAGCTTTAGTTACATATAATCTAAGACTTCTCTAAGCTTTAATTACATACAATCTAAGACTTCTCTAAGCTTTTGTTACAAACAATCTAAGACTTCTCTAAGCTTTAGCTACATACAATCTAAGACTTCTCTTAGCTTTAGTTACATACAATCTAAGACTTCTCTAAGCTTTAATTACATACAATCTAAGACTTCTCTAAGCTTTAATTACATACAATCTAAGATTTCTCTAAGCTGTAGTTACATACAATCTAAGACTTCTCTAAGCTGTAGTTACATACAATCTAAGACTTCTCTAAGCTTTAGTTACATACAATCTAAGACTTCTCTAAGTTGTAGTTACATACAATCTAAGATTTCTCTAAGCTTTAGTTACATACAATCTAAGACTTCTCTAAGCTTTAATTACATACAATCTAAGACTTCTCTAAGCTTTAGTTACATACAATCTAAGACTTCTCTAAGCTTTAGCTACATACAATCTAAGACTTCTCTAGGCATTTGTTACATACAATCTAAGACTTCTCTAAGTTGTAGTTACATACAATCTAAGATGTCTCTAAGATTTAGTTACATACAATCTAAGACTTCTCTAAGCTTTAATTACATACAATCTAAGACTTCTCTAAGCTTTAGTTACATACAATCTAAGACTTCTCTAAGCTTTAGCTACATACAATCTAAGACTTCTCTTAGCTTTAGTTACATACAATCTAAGACTTCTCTAAGCTTTAGCTACATACAATCTAAGACTTCTCTAAGCTTTAGTTACATACAATCTAAGATTTCTCTAAGCTGTAGTTACATACAATCTAAGATTTCTCTAAGCTTTAGTTACATACAATCTAAGACTTCTCTAAGCTTTTGTTACAAACAATCTAAGACTTCTCTAAGCTTTAGCTACATACAATCTAAGACTTCTCTAAGCTTTAGTTACATACAATCTAAGACTTCTCTAAGCTTTAGTTACATACAATCTAAGACTTCTCTAAGCTTTAGCTACATACAATCTAAGACTTCTCTAAGCTTTAGCTACATACAATCTAAGACTTCTCAGAGCTTTAATTACATACACTCTAAGACTTCTCTAAGCTTTAATTACATACAATCTAAGACTTCTCTAAGTTGTAGTTACATACAATCTAAGATTTCTCTAAACTTTAGTTACATGCAATCTAAGACTTCTCTAAGCTTTAATTACATACAATCTAAGACTTCTCTAAACTTTAGCTACATACAATCTAAGACTTCTCTAAGCTTTAGCTACATACAATCTAAGACTTCTCTAAGCTTTAGCTACATGCAATCTAAGACTTCTCTAAGCTTTAGCTACATACAATCTAAGACTTCTCTAAGCTTTAGTTACATACAATCTAGGAGTTCTCTAAGTTGTAGTTACATACAATCTAAGACTTCTCTAAGCTTTAATTACATACAATCTAAGACTTCTCTAAGCTTTAATTACATACAATCATGCAATCTAAGACTTCTCTAAGCTTTAGCTACATACAATCTAAGACTTCTCTAAGCTTTAGTTACATACAATCTAAGAGTTCTCTAAGTTGTAGTTACATACAATCTAAGACTTCTCTAAGCTTTAATTACATACAATCTAAGACTTCTCTAAGCTTTAGTTACATACAATCTAAGACTTCTCTAAGCTTTAGCTACATACAATCTAAGACTTCTCTTAGCTTTAGTTACATACAATCTAAGACTTCTCTAAGCTTTAGCTATATACAATCTAAGACTTCTCTAAGCTTTAGTTACATACAATCTAAGACTTCTCTAAGCTTTAGCTACATACAATCTAAGACTTCTCTAAGCTTTAGTTACATATAATCTAAGACTTCTCTAAGCTTTAATTACATACAATCTAAGACTTCTCTAAGCTTTTGTTACAAACAATCTAAGACTTCTCTAAGCTTTAGCTACATACAATCTAAGACTTCTCTGAGCTTTAATTACATACACTCTAAGACTTCTCTAAGCTTTAATTACATACAATCAAAGACTTCTCTAAGCTTTAGTTACATAAAATCTAAGACTTCTCTAAACTTTAGTTACATACAATCTAAGATTTCTCTAAGTTGTAGTTACATACAATCTAAGATTTCTCTAAGCTTTAGTTACATACAATCTAAGACTTCTCTAAGCTTTAATTACATACAATCAAAGACTTCTCTAAGCTTTAGTTACATACAATCTAAGACTTCTCTAAGCTTTAGCTACATACAATCTAAGACTTCTCTAAGCTTTTGCTACATACAATCTAAGACTTCTCTAAGTTGTAGTTACATACAATCTAAGATGTCTCTAAGATTTAGTTACATACAATCTAAGACTTCTCTAAGCTTTAATTACATACAATCTAAGACTTCTCTAAGCTTTAGTTACATATAATCTAAGACTTCTCTAAGCTTTAGTTACATACAATCTAAGACTTCTCTAAGCTTTAGCTACATACAATCTAAGACTTCTCTAAGCTTTAGCTACATACAATCTAAGACTTCTCTAAGCTTTAGTTACATAAAATCTAAGACTTCTCTAAGCTTTAGCTACGTACAATCTAAGATTTCTCTAAGCTTTAGTTACATACAATCTAGGACTTCTCTAAGCTTTAATTACATACAATCTAAGACTTCTCTAAGCTTTTGTTGCAAACAATCTAAGACTTCTCTAAGCTTTAGCTACATACAATCTAAGACTTCTCTAAGCTTTAGTTACATACAATCTAAGACTTCTCTAAGCTTTAATTACATACAATCTAAGACTTCTCTAAGCTTTAGTTACATACAATCTAAGACTTCTCTAAGCTTTAATTACATACAATCTAAGACTTCTCTAAGCTTTAGTTACATACAATCTAAGACTTCTCTAAACTTTAGCTACATACAATCTAAGACTTCTCTAAGCTTTAGCTACATGCAATCTAAGACTTCTCTAAGCTTTAGCTACATACAATCTAAGACTTCTCTAATCTTTTGTTACATACAATCTAAGACTTCTCTAAGTTGTAGTTACATACAATCTAAGATTTCTCTAAGATTTAGTTACATACAATCTAAGACTTCTCTAAGCTTTAGTTACATACAATCTAAGACTTCTCTAAGCTTTAGCTACATACAATCTAAGACTTCTCTTAGCTTTAGTTACATACAATCTAAGACTTCTCTAAGCTTTAGTTACATACAATCTAAGACTTCTCTAAGCTTTAGTTACATACAATCTAAGATTTCTCTAAGCTTTAGTTACATACAATCTAAGATTTCTCTAAGCTTTAGTTACATACAATCTAAGACTTCTCTAAGCTTTAATTACATACAATCTAAGACTTCTCTAAGCTTTTGTTACAAACAATCTAAGACTTCTCTAAGCTTTAGCTACATACAATCAAAGACTTCTCTAAGCTTTAGTTACATACAATCTAAGACTTCTCTAAGCTTTAATTACATACAATCTAAGACTTCTCTAAGCTGTAGTTACATACAATCTAAGACTTCTCTAAGCTTTAGTTACATACAATCTAAGACTTCTCTAAGCTTTAGTTACATACAATCTAAGATTTCTCTAAGCTTTAGCTACATACAATCTAAGACTTCTCTAAGCTTTAGCTACATACAATCTAAGACTTCTCTGAGCTTTAATTACATACACTCTAAGACTTCTCTAAGCTTTAATTACATACAATCTAAGACTTCTCTAAGCTTTAGTTACATACAATCTAAGACTTCTCTAAGCTTTAGCTACATACAATCTAAGACTTCTCTAAGCTTTAGCTACATGCAATCTAAGACTTCTCTAAGCTTTAGCTACATACAATCTAAGACTTCTCTAAGCTTTAGTTACATACAATCTAGGAGTTCTCTAAGTTGTAGTTACATACAATCTAAGACTTCTCTAAGCTTTAATTACATACAATCTAAGACTTCTCTAAGCTTTAGTTACATACAATCATGCAATCTAAGACTTCTCTAAGCTTTAGCTACATACAATCTAAGACTTCTCTAAGCTTTAGTTACATGCAATCTAAGAGTTCTCTAAGTTGTAGTTACATACAATCTAAGACTTCTCTAAGCTTTAATTACATACAATCTAAGACTTCTCTAAGCTTTAGTTACATACAATCTAAGACTTCTCTAAGCTTTAGCTACATACAATCTAAGACTTCTCTTAGCTTTAGTTACATACAATCTAAGACTTCTCTAAGCTTTAGCTATATACAATCTAAGACTTCTCTAAGCTTTAGTTACATACAATCTAAGACTTCTCTAAGCTTTAGTTACATAAAATCTATGACTTCTCTAAGCTTTAGCTACATACAATCTAAGACTTCTCTAAGCTTTAGTTACATATAATCTAAGACTTCTCTAAGCTTTAATTACATACAATCTAAGACTTCTCTAAGCTTTTGTTACAAACAATCTAAGACTTCTCTAAGCTTTAGCTACATACAATCTAAGACTTCTCTAAGCTTTAGTTACATACAATCTAGGAGTTCTCTAAGTTGTAGTTACATACAATCTAAGACTTCTCTAAGCTTTAATTACATACAATCTAAGACTTCTCTAAGCTTTAATTACATACAATCATGCAATCTAAGACTTCTCTAAGCTTTAGCTACATACAATCTAAGACTTCTCTAAGCTTTAGTTACATACAATCTAAGAGTTCTCTAAGTTGTAGTTACATACAATCTAAGACTTCTCTAAGCTTTAATTACATACAATCTAAGACTTCTCTAAGCTTTAGTTACATACAATCTAAGACTTCTCTAAGCTTTAGCTACATACAATCTAAGACTTCTCTAAGCTTTTGCTACATACAATCTAAGACTTCTCTAAGTTGTAGTTACATACAATCTAAGATGTCTCTAAGATTTAGTTACATACAATCTAAGACTTCTCTAAGCTTTAATTACATACAATCTAAGACTTCTCTAAGCTTTAGTTACATATAATCTAAGACTTCTCTAAGCTTTAGTTACATACAATCTAAGACTTCTCTAAGCTTTAGCTACATACAATCTAAGACTTCTCTAAGCTTTAGCTACATACAATCTAAGACTTCTCTAAGCTTTAGTTACATAAAATCTAAGACTTCTCTAAGCTTTAGCTACGTACAATCTAAGACTTCTCTAAGCTTTAGTTACATACAATCTAGGACTTCTCTAAGCTTTAATTACATACAATCTAAGACTTCTCTAAGCTTTTGTTGCAAACAATCTAAGACTTCTCTAAGCTTTAGCTACATACAATCTAAGACTTCTCTAAGCTTTAGTTACATACAATCTAAGACTTCTCTAAGCTTTAATTACATACAATCTAAGACTTCTCTAAGCTTTAGTTACATACAATCTAAGACTTCTCTAAGCTTTAATTACATACAATCTAAGACTTCTCTAAGCTTTAGTTACATACAATCTAAGACTTCTCTAAGCTTTAGCTACATACAATCTAAGACTTCTCTAAGCTTTAGCTACATGCAATCTAAGACTTCTCTAAGCTTTAGCTACATACAATCTAAGACTTCTCTAATCTTTTGTTACATACAATCTAAGACTTCTCTAAGTTGTAGTTACATACAATCTAAGATTTCTCTAAGATTTAGTTACATACAATCTAAGACTTCTCTAAGCTTTAGTTACATACAATCTAAGACTTCTCTAAGCTTTAGCTACATACAATCTAAGACTTCTCTTAGCTTTAGTTACATACAATCTAAGACTTCTCTAAGCTTTAGTTACATACAATCTAAGACTTCTCTAAGCTTTAGTTACATACAATCTAAGATTTCTCTAAGCTGTAGTTACATACAATCTAAGATTTCTCTAAGCTTTAGTTACATACAATCTAAGACTTCTCTAAGCTTTAATTACATACAATCTAAGACTTCTCTAAGCTTTTGTTACAAACAATCTAAGACTTCTCTAAGCTTTAGCTACATACAATCAAAGACTTCTCTAAGCTTTAGTTACATACAATCTAAGACTTCTCTAAGCTTTAATTACATACAATCTAAGACTTCTCTAAGCTGTAGTTACATACAATCTAAGACTTCTCTAAGCTTTAGTTACATACAATCTAAGACTTCTCTAAGCTTTAGTTACATACAATCTAAGATTTCTCTAAGCTTTAGCTACATACAATCTAAGACTTCTCTAAGCTTTAGCTACATACAATCTAAGACTTCTCTGAGCTTTAATTACATACACTCTAAGACTTCCCTAAGCTTTAATTACATACAATCTAAGACTTCTCTAAGCTTTAGTTACATACAATCTAAGACTTCTCTAAGCTTTAGCTACATACAATCTAAGACTTCTCTAAGCTTTAGCTACATGCAATCTAAGACTTCTCTAAGCTTTAGCTACATACAATCTAAGACTTCTCTAAGCTTTAGTTACATACAATCTAGGAGTTCTCTAAGTTGTAGTTACATACAATCTAAGACTTCTCTAAGCTTTAATTACATACAATCTAAGACTTCTCTAAGCTTTAGTTACATACAATCATGCAATCTAAGACTTCTCTAAGCTTTAGCTACATACAATCTAAGACTTCTCTAAGCTTTAGTTACATGCAATCTTAAGAGTTCTCTAAGTTGTAGTTACATACAATCTAAGACTTCTCTAAGCTTTAATTACATACAATCTAAGACTTCTCTAAGCTTTAGTTACATACAATCTAAGACTTCTCTAAGCTTTAGCTACATACAATCTAAGACTTCTCTTAGCTTTAGTTACATACAATCTAAGACTTCTCTAAGCTTTAATTACATACAATCTAAGACTTCTCTAAGCTTTAGTTACATACAATCATGCAATCTAAGACTTCTCTAAGCTTTAGCTACATACAATCTAAGACTTCTCTAAGCTTTAGTTACATGCAATCTAAGAGTTCTCTAAGTTGTAGTTACATACAATCTAAGACTTCTCTAAGCTTTAATTACATACAATCTAAGACTTCTCTAAGCTTTAGTTACATACAATCTAAGACTTCTCTAAGCTTTAGCTACATACAATCTAAGACTTCTCTTAGCTTTAGTTACATACAATCTAAGACTTCTCTAAGCTTTAGCTATATACAATCTAAGACTTCTCTAAGCTTTAGTTACATACAATCTAAGACTTCTCTAAGCTTTAGTTACATAAAATCTATGACTTCTCTAAGCTTTAGCTACATACAATCTAAGACTTCTCTAAGCTTTAGTTACATATAATCTAAGACTTCTCTAAGCTTTAATTACATACAATCTAAGACTTCTCTAAGCTTTTGTTACAAACAATCTAAGACTTCTCTAAGCTTTAGCTACATACAATCTAAGACTTCTCTAAGCTTTAGTTACATACAATCTAGGAGTTCTCTAAGTTGTAGTTACATACAATCTAAGACTTCTCTAAGCTTTAATTACATACAATCTAAGACTTCTCTAAGCTTTAATTACATACAATCATGCAATCTAAGACTTCTCTAAGCTTTAGCTACATACAATCTAAGACTTCTCTAAGCTTTAGTTACATACAATCTAAGAGTTCTCTAAGTTGTAGTTACATACAATCTAAGACTTCTCTAAGCTTTAATTACATACAATCTAAGACTTCTCTAAGCTTTAGTTACATACAATCTAAGACTTCTCTAAGCTTTAGCTACATACAATCTAAGACTTCTCTTAGCTTTAGTTACATACAATCTAAGACTTCTCTAAGCTTTAGCTATATACAATCTAAGACTTCTCTAAGCTTTAGTTACATACAATCTAAGACTTCTCTAAGCTTTAGCTACATACAATCTAAGACTTCTCTAAGCTTTAGTTTCATATAATCTAAGACTTCTCTAAGCTTTAATTACATACAATCTAAGACTTCTCTAAGCTTTTGTTACAAACAATCTAAGACTTCTCTAAGCTTTAGCTACATACAATCTAAGACTTCTCTGAGCTTTAATTACATACACTCTAAGACTTCTCTAAGCTTTAATTACATACAATCAAAGACTTCTCTAAGCTTTATTTACATAAAATCTAAGACTTCTCTAAACTTTAGTTACATACAATCTAAGATTTCTCTAAGTTGTAGTTACATACAATCTAAGATTTCTCTAAGCTTTAGTTACATACAATCTAAGACTTCTCTAAGCTTTAATTACATACAATCAAAGACTTCTCTAAGCTTTAGTTACATACAATCTAAGACTTCTCTAAGCTTTAGCTACATACAATCTAAGACTTCTCTAAGCTTTTGCTACATACAATCTAAGACTTCTCTAAGTTGTAGTTACATACAATCTAAGATGTCTCTAAGATTTAGTTACATACAATCTAAGACTTCTCTAAGCTTTAATTACATACAATCTAAGACTTCTCTAAGCTTTAGTTACATATAATCTAAGACTTCTCTAAGCTTTAGTTACATACAATCTAAGACTTCTCTAAGCTTTAGCTACATACAATCTAAGACTTCTCTAAGCTTTAGCTACATACAATCTAAGACTTCTCTAAGCTTTAGTTACATAAAATCTAAGACTTCTCAAAGCTTTAGCTACGTACAATCTAAGACTTCTCTAAGCTTTAGTTACATACAATCTAGGACTTCTCTAAGCTTTAATTACATACAATCTAAGACTTCTCTAAGCTTTTGTTGCAAACAATCTAAGACTTCTCTAAGCTTTAGCTACATACAATCTAAGACTTCTCTAAGCTTTAGTTACATACAATCTAAGACTTCTCTAAGCTTTAATTACATACAATCTAAGACTTCTCTAAGCTTTAGTTACATACAATCTAAGACTTCTCTAAGCTTTAATTACATACAATCTAAGACTTCTCTAAGCTTTAGTTACATACAATCTAAGACTTCTCTAAACTTTAGCTACATACAATCTAAGACTTCTCTAAGCTTTAGCTACATGCAATCTAAGACTTCTCTAAGCTTTAGCTACATACAATCTAAGACTTCTCTAATCTTTTGTTACATACAATCTAAGACTTCTCTAAGTTGTAGTTACATACAATCTAAGATTTCTCTAAGATTTAGTTACATACAATCTAAGACTTCTCTAAGCTTTAGTTACATACAATCTAAGACTTCTCTAAGCTTTAGCTACATACAATCTAAGACTTCTCTTAGCTTTAGTTACATACAATCTAAGACTTCTCTAAGCTTTAGTTACATACAATCTAAGACTTCTCTAAGCTTTAGTTACATACAATCTAAGATTTCTCTAAGCTGTAGTTACATACAATCTAAGATTTCTCTAAGCTTTAGTTACATACAATCTAAGACTTCTCTAAGCTTTAATTACATACAATCTAAGACTTCTCTAAGCTTTTGTTACAAACAATCTAAGACTTCTCTAAGCTTTAGCTACATACAATCAAAGACTTCTCTAAGCTTTAGTTACATACAATCTAAGACTTCTCTAAGCTTTAATTACATACAATCTAAGACTTCTCTAAGCTGTAGTTACATACAATCTAAGAATTCTCTAAGCTTTAGTTACATACAATCTAAGACTTCTCTAAGCTTTAGTTACATACAATCTAAGATTTCTCTAAGCTTTAGCTACATACAATCTAAGACTTCTCTAAGCTTTAGCTACATACAATCTAAGACTTCTCTGAGCTTTAATTACATACACTCTAAGACTTCTCTAAGCTTTAATTACATACAATCTAAGACTTCTCTAAGCTTTAGTTACATACAATCTAAGACTTCTCTAAGCTTTAGCTACATACAATCTAAGACTTCTCTAAGCTTTAGCTACATGCAATCTAAGACTTCTCTAAGCTTTAGCTACATACAATCTAAGACTTCTCTAAGCTTTAGTTACATACAATCTAGGAGTTCTCTAAGTTGTAGTTACATACAATCTAAGACTTCTCTAAGCTTTAATTACATACAATCTAAGACTTCTCTAAGCTTTAGTTACATACAATCATGCAATCTAAGACTTCTCTAAGCTTTAGCTACATACAATCTAAGACTTCTCTAAGCTTTAGTTACATGCAATCTTAAGAGTTCTCTAAGTTGTAGTTACATACAATCTAAGACTTCTCTAAGCTTTAATTACATACAATCTAAGACTTCTCTAAGCTTTAGTTACATACAATCTAAGACTTCTCTAAGCTTTAGCTACATACAATCTAAGACTTCTCTTAGCTTTAGTTACATACAATCTAAGACTTCTCTAAGCTTTAGCTATATACAATCTAAGACTTCTCTAAGCTTTAGTTACATACAATCTAAGACTTCTCTAAGCTTTAGTTACATAAAATCTATGACTTCTCTAAGCTTTAGCTACATACAATCTAAGACTTCTCTAAGCTTTAGTTACATATAATCTAAGACTTCTCTAAGCTTTAATTACATACAATCTAAGACTTCTCTAAGCTTTTGTTACAAACAATCTAAGACTTCTCTAAGCTTTAGCTACATACAATCTAAGACTTCTCTAAGCTTTAGTTACATACAATATAAGACTTCTCTAAGCTTTAATTACATACAATCTAAGACTTCTCTAAGCTTTAATTACATACAATCTAAGATTTCTCTAAGCTGTAGTTACATACAATCTAAGACTTCTCTAAGCTGTAGTTACATACAATCTAAGACTTCTCTAAGCTTTAGTTACATACAATCTAAGACTTCTCTAAGTTGTAGTTACATACAATCTAAGATTTCTCTAAGCTTTAGTTACATACAATCTAAGACTTCTCTAAGCTTTAATTACATACAATCTAAGACTTCTCTAAGCTTTAGCTACATACAATCTAAGACTTCTCTTAGCTTTAGTTACATACAATCTAAGACTTCTCTAAGCTTTAGCTACATACAATCTAAGACTTCTCTAAGTTTTAGTTACATGCAATCTAAGAGTTCTCTAAGTTGTAGTTACATACAATCTAAGACTTCAAAAAGCTTTAATTACATACAATCTAAGACTTCTCTAAGCTTTAGTTACATACAATCTAAGACTTCTCTAAGCTTTAGCTACATACAATCTAAGACTTCTCTTAGCTTTAGTTACATACAATCTAAGACTTCTCTAAGCTTTAGCTATATACAATCTAAGACTTCTCTAAGCTTTAGTTACATACAATCTAAGACTTCTCTAAGCTTTAGTTACATAAAATCTATGACTTCTCTAAGCTTTAGCTACATACAATCTAAGACTTCTCTAAGCTTTAGTTACATATAATCTAAGACTTCTCTAAGCTTTAATTACATACAATCTAAGACTTCTCTAAGCTTTTGTTACAAACAATCTAAGACTTCTCTAAGCTTTAGCTACATACAATCTAAGACTTCTCTAAGCTTTAGTTACATACAATCTAAGACTTCTCTAAGCTTTAATTACATACAATCTAAGACTTCTCTAAGCTTTAATTACATACAATCTAAGATTTCTCTAAGCTGTAGTTACATACAATCTAAGACTTCTCTAAGCTGTAGTTACATACAATCTAAGACTTCTCTAAGCTTTAGTTACATACAATCTAAGACTTCTCTAAGTTGTAGTTACATACAATGTAAGATTTCTCTAAGCTTTAGTTACATACAATCTAAGACTTCTCTAAGCTTTAATTACATACAATCTAAGACTTCTCTAAGCTTTAGTTACATACAATCTAAGACTTCTCTAAGCTTTAGCTACATACAATCTAAGACTTCTCTAGGCATTAGTTACATACAATCTAAGACTTCTCCAAGTTGTAGTTACATACAATCTAAGATGTCTCTAAGATTTAGTTACATACAATCTAAGACTTCTCTAAGCTTTAATTACATACAATCTAAGACTTCTCTAAGCTTTAGTTACATACAATCTAAGACTTCTCTAAGCTTTAGCTACATACAATCTAAGACTTCTCTTAGCTTTAGTTACATACAATCTAAGACTTCTCTAAGCTTTAGCTACATACAATCTAAGACTTCTCTAAGCTTTAGTTACATACAATCTAAGATTTCTCTAAGCTGTAGTTACATACAATCTAAGATTTCTCTAAGCTTTAGTTACATACAATCTAAGACTTCTCTAAGCTTTAATTACATACAATCTAAGACTTCTCTAAGCTTTTGTTACAAACAATCTAAGACTTCTCTAAGCTTTAGCTACATACAATCTAAGACTTCTCTAAGCTTTAGTTACATACAATCTAAGACTTCTCTAAGCTTTAGCTACATACAATCTAAGACTTCTCTTAGCTTTAGTTACATACAATCTAAGACTTCTCTAAGCTTTAGCTATATACAATCTAAGACTTCTCTAAGCTTTAGTTACATACAATCTAAGACTTCTCTAAGCTTTAGTTACATAAAATCTAAGACTTCTCTAAGTTTTAGCTACATACAATCTAAGACTTCTCTAAGCTTTAGTTACATATAATCTAAGACTTCTCTAAGCTTTAATTACATACAATCTAAGACTTCTCTAAGCTTTTGTTACAAACAATCTAAGACTTCTCTAAGCTTTAGCTACATACAATCTAAGACTTCTCTTAGCTTTAGTTACATACAATCTAAGACTTCTCTAAGCTTTAATTACATACAATCTAAGACTTCTCTAAGCTTTAATTACATACAATCTAAGATTTCTCTAAGCTGTAGTTACATACAATCTAAGACTTCTCTAGGCATTTGTTACATACAATCTAAGACTTCTCTAAGTTGTAGTTACATACAATCTAAGATGTCTCTAAGATTTAGTTACATACAATCTAAGACTTCTCTAAGCTTTAATTACATACAATCTAAGACTTCTCTAAGCTTTAGTTACATACAATCTAAGACTTCTCTAAGCTTTAGCTACATACAATCTAAGACTTCTCTTAGCTTTAGTTACATACAATCTAAGACTTCTCTAAGCTTTAGCTACATACAATCTAAGACTTATCTAAGCTTTAGTTACATACAATCTAAGATTTCTCTAAGCTGTAGTTACATACAATCTAAGATTTCTCTAAGCTTTAGGTACATACAATCTAAGACTTCTCTAAGCTTTAGTTACATACAATCTAAGACTTCTCTAAGCTTTTGTTACAAACAATCTAAGACTTCTCTAAGCTTTAGCTACATACAATCTAAGACTTCTCTAAGCTTTAGTTACATACAATCTAAGACTTCTCTAAGCTTTAGTTACATACAATCTAAGACTTCTCTAAGCTTTAGCTACATACAATCTAAGACTTCTCTAAGCTTTAGCTACATACAATCTAAGACTTCTCAGAGCTTTAATTACATACACTCTAAGACTTCTCTAAGCTTTAATTACATACAATCTAAGACTTCTCTAAGTTGTAGTTACATACAATCTAAGATTTCTCTAAACTTTAGTTACATGCAATCTAAGACTTCTCTAAGCTTTAATTACATACAATCTAAGACTTCTCTAAACTTTAGCTACATACAATCTAAGACTTCTCTAAGCTTTAGCTACATACAATCTAAGACTTCTCTAAGCTTTAGCTACATGCAATCTAAGACTTCTCTAAGCTTTAGCTACATACAATCTAAGACTTCTCTAAGCTTTAGTTACATACAATCTAGGAGTTCTCTAAGTTGTAGTTACATACAATCTAAGACTTCTCTAAGCTTTAATTACATACAATCTAAGACTTCTCTAAGCTTTAATTACATACAATCATGCAATCTAAGACTTCTCTAAGCTTTAGCTACATACAATCTAAGACTTCTCTAAGCTTTAGTTACATACAATCTAAGAGTTCTCTAAGTTGTAGTTACATACAATCTAAGACTTCTCTAAGCTTTAATTACATACAATCTAAGACTTCTCTAAGCTTTAGTTACATACAATCTAAGACTTCTCTAAGCTTTAGCTACATACAATCTAAGACTTCTCTTAGCTTTAGTTACATACAATCTAAGACTTCTCTAAGCTTTAGCTATATACAATCTAAGACTTCTCTAAGCTTTAGTTACATACAATCTAAGACTTCTCTAAGCTTTAGCTACATACAATCTAAGACTTCTCTAAGCTTTAGTTACATATAATCTAAGACTTCTCTAAGCTTTAATTACATACAATCTAAGACTTCTCTAAGCTTTTGTTACAAACAATCTAAGACTTCTCTAAGCTTTAGCTACATACAATCTAAGACTTCTCTGAGCTTTAATTACATACACTCTAAGACTTCTCTAAGCTTTAATTACATACAATCTAAGACTTCTCTAAGCTTTAGTTACATACAATCTAAGACTTCTCTAAGTTGTAGTTACATACAATCTAAGATTTCTCTAAACTTTAGTTACATGCAATCTAAGACTTCTCTAAGCTTTAATTACATACAATCTAAGACTTCTCTAAGCTTTAGCTACATACCATCTAAGACTTCTCTAAGCTTTAGCTACATACAATCTAAGACTTCTCTAAGCTTTAGTTACATACAATCTAAGACTTCTCTAAGTTGTAGTTACATACAATCTAAGATTTCTCTAAACTTTAGTTACATGCAATCTAAGACTTCTCTAAGCTTTAATTACATACAATCTAAGACTTCTCTAAGCTTTAGTTACATATAATCTAAGACTTCTCTAAGCTTTAGCTACATACAATCTAAGACTTCTCTAAGCTTTAATTACATACAATCTAAGACTTCTCTAAGCTTTAATTACATACAATCTAAGATTTCTCTAAGCTTTAATTGCATACAATCTAAGATTTCTCTAAGCTGTAGTTACATACAATCTAAAACTTCTCTACGCTGTAGTTACATACAATCTAAGACTTCTCTAAGTTGTAGTTACATACAATCTAAGATTTCTCTAAGCTTTAGTTACATACAATCTAAGACTTCTCTAAGCTTTAATTACATACAATCAAAGACTTCTCTAAGCTTTAGTTACATACAATCTAAGACTTCTCTAAGCTTTAGCTACATACAATCTAAGACTTCTCTAAGCTTTTGCTACATACAATCTAAGACTTCTCTAAGTTGTAGTTACATACAATCTAAGACTTCTCTAAGCTTTAGCTACATACAATCTAAGACTTCTCTAAGCTTTAGCTACATACAATCTAAGACTTCTCTTATCTTTAGTTACATACAATCTAAGACTTCTCTAAGCTTTAGCTACATACAATCTAAGATTTCTCTAAGCTTTAGTTACATACAATCTAAGACTTCTCTAAACTTTAGCTACATACAATCTAAGACTTCTCTAAGCTTTAGTTACATACAATCTAAGACTTCTCTAAGCTGTAGTTACATACAATCTAAGACTTCTCTAAGCTTTAGTTACATAAAATCTAAGACTTCTCTAAACTTTAGTTACATACAATCTAAGATTTCTCTAAGTTGTAGTTACATACAATCTAAGATTTCTCTAAGCTTTAGTTACATACAATCTAAGACTTCTCTAAGCTTTAATTACATACAATCAAAGACTTCTCTAAGCTTTAGTTACATACAATCTAAGACTTCTCTAAGCTTTAGCTACATACAATCTAAGACTTCTCTAAGCTTTTGCTACATACAATCTAAGACTTCTCTAAGTTGTAGTTACATACAATCTAAGATGTCTCTAAGATTTAGTTACATACAATCTAAGACTTCTCTAAGCTTTAATTACATACAATCTAAGACTTCTCTAAGCTTTAGTTACATATAATCTAAGACTTCTCTAAGCTTTAGTTACATACAATCTAAGACTTCTCTAAGCTTTAGCTACATACAATCTAAGACTTCTCTAAGCTTTAGCTACATACAATCTAAGACTTCTCTAAGCTTTAGTTACATAAAATCTAAGACTTCTCTAAGCTTTAGCTACGTACAATCTAAGACTTCTCTAAGCTTTAGTTACATACAATCTAAGACTTCTCTAAGCTTTAATTACATACAATCTAAGACTTCTCTAAGCTTTTGTTGCAAACAATCTAAGACTTCTCTAAGCTTTAGCTACATACAATCAAAGACTTCTCTAAGCTTTAGTTACATACATTCTAAGACTTCTCTAAGCTTTAATTACATACAATCTAAGACTTCTCTAAGCTTTAGTTACATACAATCTAAGACTTCTCTAAGCTTTAATTACATACAATCTAAGACTTCTCTAAGCTTTAGTTACATACAATCTAAGACTTCTCTAAACTTTAGCTACATACAATCTAAGACTTCTCTAAGCTTTAGCTACATACAATCTAAGACTTCTCTAAGCTTTAATTACATACAATCTAAGACTTCTCTAAGCTTTAGCTACATACCATCTAAGACTTCTCTAAGCTTTAGCTACATACAATCTAAGACTTCTCTAAGCTTTAGTTACATACAATCTAAGACTTCTCTAAGTTGTAGTTACATACAATCTAAGATTTCTCTAAACTTTAGTTACATGCAATCTAAGACTTCTCTAAGCTTTAATTACATACAATCTAAGACTTCTCTAAGCTTTAGTTACATATAATCTAAGACTTCTCTAAGCTTTAGCTACATACAATCTAAGACTTCTCTAAGCTTTAATTACATACAATCTAAGACTTCTCTAAGCTTTAATTACATACAATCTAAGATTTCTCTAAGCTTTAATTACATACAATCTAAGATTTCTCTAAGCTGTAGTTACATACAATCTAAAACTTCTCTACGCTGTAGTTACATACAATCTAAGACTTCTCTAAGTTGTAGTTACATACAATCTAAGATTTCTCTAAGCTTTAGTTACATACAATCTAAGACTTCTCTAAGCTTTAATTACATACAATCAAAGACTTCTCTAAGCTTTAGTTACATACAATCTAAGACTTCTCTAAGCTTTAGCTACATACAATCTAAGACTTCTCTAAGCTTTTGCTACATACAATCTAAGACTTCTCTAAGTTGTAGTTACATACAATCTAAGACTTCTCTAAGCTTTAGCTACATACAATCTAAGACTTCTCTAAGCTTTAGCTACATACAATCTAAGACTTCTCTTATCTTTAGTTACATACAATCTAAGACTTCTCTAAGCTTTAGCTACATACAATCTAAGATTTCTCTAAGCTTTAGTTACATACAATCTAAGACTTCTCTAAACTTTAGCTACATACAATCTAAGACTTCTCTAAGCTTTAGTTACATACAATCTAAGACTTCTCTAAGCTGTAGTTACATACAATCTAAGACTTCTCTAAGCTTTAGTTACATAAAATCTAAGACTTCTCTAAACTTTAGTTACATACAATCTAAGATTTCTCTAAGTTGTAGTTACATACAATCTAAGATTTCTCTAAGCTTTAGTTACATACAATCTAAGACTTCTCTAAGCTTTAATTACATACAATCAAAGATTTCTCTAAGCTTTAGTTACATACAATCTAAGACTTCTCTAAGCTTTAGCTACATACAATCTAAGACTTCTCTAAGCTTTTGCTACATACAATCTAAGACTTCTCTAAGTTGTAGTTACATACAATCTAAGATGTCTCTAAGATTTAGTTACATACAATCTAAGACTTCTCTAAGCTTTAATTACATACAATCTAAGACTTCTCTAAGCTTTAGTTACATATAATCTAAGACTTCTCTAAGCTTTAGTTACATACAATCTAAGACTTCTCTAAGCTTTAGCTACATACAATCTAAGACTTCTCTAAGCTTTAGCTACATACAATCTAAGACTTCTCTAAGCTTTAGTTACATAAAATCTAAGACTTCTCTAAGCTTTAGCTACGTACAATCTAAGACTTCTCTAAGCTTTAGTTACATACAATCTAGGACTTCTCTAAGCTTTAATTACATACAATCTAAGACTTCTCTAAGCTTTTGTTGCAAACAATCTAAGACTTCTCTAAGCTTTAGCTACATACAATCTAAGACTTCTCTAAGCTTTAGTTACATACAATCTAAGACTTCTCTAAGCTTTAATTACATACAATCTAAGACTTCTCTAAGCTTTAGTTACATACAATCTAAGACTTCTCTAAGCTTTAATTACATACAATCTAAGACTTCTCTAAGCTTTAGTTACATACAATCTAAGACTTCTCTAAACTTTAGCTACATACAATCTAAGACTTCTCTAAGCTTTAGCTACATGCAATCTAAGACTTCTCTAAGCTTTAGCTACATACAATCTAAGACTTCTCTAAGCTTTTGTTACATACAATCTAAGACTTCTCTAAGTTGTAGTTACATACAATCTAAGATTTCTCTAAGATTTAGTTACATACAATCTAAGACTTCTCTAAGCTTTAGTTACATACAATCTAAGACTTCTCTAAGCTTTAGCTACATACAATCTAAGACTTCTCTTAGCTTTAGTAACATACAATCTAAGACTTCTCTAAGCTTTAGCTACATACAATCTAAGACTTCTCTAAGCTTTAGTTACATACAATCTAAGACTTCTCTAAGCTTTAGTTACATACAATCTAAGATTTCTCTAAGCTGTAGTTACATACAATCTAAGATTTCTCTAAGCTTTAGGTACATACAATCTAAGACTTCTCTAAGCTTTAATTACATACAATCTAAGACTTCTCTAAGCTTTTGTTACAAACAATCTAAGACTTCTCTAAGCTTTAGCTACATACAATCTAAGACTTCTCTAAGCTTTAGTTACATACAATCTAAGACTTCTCTAAGCTTTAATTACATACAATCTAAGACTTCTCTAAGCTATAGTTACATACAATCTAAGACTTCTCTAAGCTTTAGTTACATACAATCTAAGACTTCTCTAAGCTTTAGTTACATACAATCTAAGATTTCTCTAAGCTTTAGCTACATACAATCTAAGACTTCTCTAAGCTTTAGCTACATACAATCTAAGACTTCTCTGAGCTTTAATTACATACACTCTAAGACTTCTCTAAGCTTTAATTACATACAATCTAAGACTTCTCTAAGCTTTAGTTACATACAATCTAAGACTTCTCTAAGCTTTAGCTACATACAATCTAAGACTTCTCTAAGCTTTAGCTACATGCAATCTAAGACTTCTCTAAGCTTTAGCTACATACAATCTAAGACTTCTCTAAGCTTTAGTTACATACAATCTAGGAGTTCTCTAAGTTGTAGTTACATACAATCTAAGACTTCTCTAAGCTTTAATTACATACAATCTAAGACTTCTCTAAGCTTTAGTTACATACAATCATGCAATCTAAGACTTCTCTAAGCTTTAGCTACATACAATCTAAGACTTCTCTAAGCTTTCGTTACATGCAATCTAAGAGTTCTCTAAGTTGTAGTTACATACAATCTAAGACTTCTCTAAGCTTTAATTACATACAATCTAAGACTTCTCTAAGCTTTAGTTACATACAATCTAAGACTTCTCTAAGCTTTAGCTACATACAATCTAAGACTTCTCTTAGCTTTAGTTACATACAATCTAAGACTTCTCTAAGCTTTAGCTATATACAATCTAAGACTTCTCTAAGCTTTAGTTACATACAATCTAAGACTTCTCTAAGCTTTAGTTACATAAAATCTATGACTTCTCTAAGCTTTAGCTACATACAATCTAAGACTTCTCTAAGCTTTAGTTACATATAATCTAAGACTTCTCTAAGCTTTAATTACATACAATCTAAGACTTCTCTAAGCTTTTGTTACAAACAATCTAAGACTTCTCTAAGCTTTAGCTACATACAATCTAAGACTTCTCTAAGCTTTAGTTACATACAATCTAAGACTTCTCTAAGCTTTAATTACATACAATCTAAGACTTCTCTAAGCTTTAATTACATACAATCTAAGATTTCTCTAAGCTGTAGTTACATACAATCTAAGACTTCTCTAAGCTGTAGTTACATACAATCTAAGACTTCTCTAAGCTTTAGTTACATACAATCTAAGACTTCTCTAAGTTGTAGTTACATACAATCTAAGATTTCTCTAAGCTTTAGTTACATACAATCTAAGACTTCTCTAAGCTTTAATTACATACAATCTAAGACTTCTCTAAGCTTTAGTTACATACAATCTAAGACTTCTCTAAGCTTTAGCTACATACAATCTAAGACTTCTCTAGGCATTTGTTACATACAATCTAAGACTTCTCCAAGTTGTAGTTACATACAATCTAAGATGTCTCTAAGATTTAGTTACATACAATCTAAGACTTCTCTAAGCTTTAATTACATACAATCTAAGACTTCTCTAAGCTTTAGTTACATACAATCTAAGACTTCTCTAAGCTTTAGCTACATACAATCTAAGACTTCTCTTAGCTTTAATTACATACAATCTAAGACTTCTCTAAGCTTTAGTTACATACAATCTAAGACTTCTCTAAGCTTTAGCTACATACAATCTAAGACTTCTCTAAGTTTTAGTTACATGCAATCTAAGAGTTCTCTAAGTTGTAGTTACATACAATCTAAGACTTCTCTAAGCTTTAATTACATACAATCTAAGACTTCTCTAAGCTTTAGTTACATACAATCTAAGACTTCTCTAAGCTTTAGCTACATACAATCTAAGACTTCTCTTAGCTTTAGTTACATACAATCTAAGACTTCTCTAAGCTTTAGCTATATACAATCTAAGACTTCTCTAAGCTTTAGTTACATACAATCTAAGACTTCTCTAAGCTTTAGTTACATCAAATCTATGACTTCTCTAAGCTTTAGCTACATACAATCTAAGACTTCTCTAAGCTTTAGTTACATATAATCTAAGACTTCTCTAAGCTTTAATTACATACAATCTAAGACTTCTCTAAGCTTTTGTTACAAACAATCTAAGACTTCTCTAAGCTTTAGCTACATACAATCTAAGACTTCTCTAAGCTTTAGTTACATACAATCTAAGACTTCTCTAAGCTTTAATTACATACAATCTAAGACTTCTCTAAGCTTTAATTACATACAATCTAAGATTTCTCTAAGCTGTAGTTACATACAATCTAAGACTTCTCTAAGCTGTAGTTACATACAATCTAAGACTTCTCTAAGCTTTAGTTACATACAATCTAAGACTTCTCTAAGTTGTAGTTACATACAATCTAAGATTTCTCTAAGCTTTAGTTACATACAATCTAAGACTTCTCTAAGCTTTAATTACATACAATCTAAGACTTCTCTAAGCTTTAGTTACATACAATCTAAGACTTCTCTAAGCTTTAGCTACATACAATCTAAGACTTCTCTAGGCATTTGTTACATACAATCTAAGACTTCTCCAAGTTGTAGTTACATACAATCTAAGATGTCTCTAAGATTTAGTTACATACAATCTAAGACTTCTCTAAGCTTTAATTACATACAATCTAAGACTTCTCTAAGCTTTAGTTACATACAATCTAAGACTTCTCTAAGCTTTAGCTACATACAATCTAAGACTTCTCTTAGCTTTAGTTACATACAATCTAAGACTTCTCTAAGCTTTAGCTACATACAATCTAAGACTTCTCTAAGCTTTAGTTACATACAATCTAAGATTTCTCTAAGCTGTAGTTACATACAATCTAAGATTTCTCTAAGCTTTAGTTACATACAATCTAAGACTTCTCTAAGCTTTAATTACATACAATCTAAGACTTCTCTAAGCTTTTGTTACAAACAATCTAAGACTTCTCTAAGCTTTAGCTACATACAATCTAAGACTTCTCTAAGCTTTAGTTACATACAATCTAAGACTTCTCTAAGCTTTAGCTACATACAATCTAAGACTTCTCTTAGCTTTAGTTACATACAATCTAAGACTTCTCTAAGCTTTAGCTATATACAATCTAAGACTTCTCTAAGCTTTAGTTACATACAATCTAAGACTTCTCTAAGCTTTAGTTACATAAAATCTAAGACTTCTCTAAGCTTTAGCTACATACAATCTAAGACTTCTCTAAGCTTTAGTTACATATAATCTAAGACTTCTCTAAGCTTTAATTACATACAATCTAAGACTTCTCTAAGCTTTTGTTACAAACAATCTAAGACTTCTCTAAGCTTTAGCTACATACAATCTAAGACTTCTCTAAGCTTTAGTTACATACAATCTAAGACTTCTCTAAGCTTTAATTACATACAATCTAAGACTTCTCTAAGCTTTAATTACATACAATCTAAGATTTCTCTAAGCTGTAGTTACATACAATCTAAGACTTCTCTAAGCTGTAGTTACATACAATCTAAGTCTTCTCTAAGCTTTAGTTACATACAATCTAAGACTTCTCTAAGTTGTAGTTACATACAATCTAAGATTTCTCTAAGCTTTAGTTACATACAATCTAAGACTTCTCTAAGCTTTAATTACATACAATCTAAGACTTCTCTAAGCTTTAGTTACATACAATCTAAGACTTCTCTAAGCTTTAGCTACATACAATCTAAGACTTCTCTAGGCATTTGTTACATACAATCTAAGACTTCTCTAAGTTGTAGTTACATACAATCTAAGATGTCTCTAAGATTTAGTTACATACAATCTAAGACTTCTCTTAGCTTTAGTTACATACAATCTAAGACTTCTCTAAGCTTTAGCTACATACAATCTAAGACTTCTCTAAGCTTTAGTTACATACAATCTAAGATTTCTCTAAGCTGTAGTTACATACAATCTAAGATTTCTCTAAGCTTTAGGTACATACAATCTAAGACTTCTCTAAGCTTTAGCTACATACAATCTAAGACTTCTCTAAGCTTTTGTTACAAACAATCTAAGACTTCTCTAAGCTTTAGCTACATACAATCTAAGACTTCTCTAAGCTTTAGTTACATACAATCTAAGACTTCTCTAAGCTTTAGTTACATACAATCTAAGACTTCTCTAAGCTTTAGCTACATACAATCTAAGACTTCTCTAAGCTTTAGCTACATACAATCTAAGACTTCTCTGAGCTTTAATTACATACACTCTAAGACTTCTCTAAGCTTTAATTACATACAATCTAAGACTTCTCTAAGTTGTAGTTACATACAATCTAAGATTTCTCTAAACTTTAGTTATATGCAATCTAAGACTTCTCTAAGCTTTAATTACATACAATCTAAGACTTCTCTAAACTTTAGCTACATACAATCTAAGACTTCTCTAAGCTTTAGCTACATACAATCTAAGACTTCTCTAAGCTTTAGCTACATGCAATCTAAGACTTCTCTAAGCTTTAGCTACATACAATCTAAGACTTCTCTAAGCTTTAGTTACATACAATCTAGGAGTTCTCTAAGTTGTAGTTACATACAATCTAAGACTTCTCTAAGCTTTAATTACATACAATCTAAGACTTCTCTAAGCTTTAATTACATACAATCATGCAATCTAAGACTTCTCTAAGCTTTAGCTACATACAATCTAAGACTTCTCTAAGCTTTAGTTACATACAATCTAAGAGTTCTCTAAGTTGTAGTTACATACAATCTAAGACTTCTCTAAGCTTTAATTACATACAATCTAAGACTTCTCTAAGCTTTAGTTACATACAATCTAAGACTTCTCTAAGCTTTAGCTACATACAATCTAAGACTTCTCTTAGCTTTAGTTACATACAATCTAAGACTTCTCTAAGCTTTAGCTATATACAATCTAAGACTTCTCTAAGCTTTAGTTACATACAATCTAAGACTTCTCTAAGCTTTAGCTACATACAATCTAAGACTTCTCTAAGCTTTAGTTACATATAATCTAAGACTTCTCTAAGCTTTAATTACATACAATCTAAGACTTCTCTAAGCTTTTGTTACAAACAATCTAAGACTTCTCTAAGCTTTAGCTACATACAATCTAAGACTTCTCTAAGCTATAGTTACATATAATCTAAGACTTCTCTAAGCTTTAATTACATACAATCTAAGACTTCTCTAAGCTTTAGTTACATACAATCTAAGACTTCTCTAAGCTTTAATTACATACAATCTAAGACTTCTCTAAGCTTTAGTTACATACAATCTAAGACTTCTCTAAGTTGTAGTTACATACAATCTAAGACTTCTCTAAGCTTTAATTACATACAATCTAAGACTTCTCTAAGCTTTAGTTACATACAATCATGCAATCTAAGACTTCTCTAAGCTTTAGCTACATACAATCTAAGACTTCTCTAAGCTTTAGTTACATATAATCTAAGACTTCTCTAAGCTTTAATTACATACAATCTAAGATTTCTCTAAGCTGTAGTTACATACTATCTAAGACTTCTCTAAGCTGTAGTTACATACAATCTAAGATTTCTCTAAGCTTTAGTTACATACAATCTAAGACTTCTCTAAGCTTTAATTACATACAATCTAAGACTTCTCTAAGCTTTAGTTACATACAATCTAAGACTTCTCTAAGCTTTAGCTACATACAATCTAAGACTTCTCTAGGCATTTGTTACATACAATCTAAGATTTCTCTAAGTTGTAGTTACATACAATCTAAGATGTCTCTAAGATTTAGTTACATACAATCTAAGACTTCTCTAAGCTTTAATTACATACAATCTAAGACTTCTCTAAGCTTTAGTTACATACAATCTAAGACTTCTCTAAGCTTTAGTTACATACAATCTAAGATTTTTCTAAGCTGTAGTTACATATAATCTAAGACTTCTCTAACCTTTAGTTACATACAATCTAAGACTTCTCTAAGCTTTAATTACATACAATCTAAGACTTCTCTAAGCTTTAATTACATACAATCTAAGACTTCTCTAAACTTTAGTTACATACAACCTAAGACTTCTCTAAGCTGTAGTTACATACAATCTAAGACTTTTCTAAGCTTTAATTACATACAATCTAAGAATTCTCTAAGCTTTAGCTACATACAATCTAAGACTTCTCTAAGCTTTAGTTAATACAATCTAAGACTTCTCTAAGCTTTAGCTACATACAATCTTAGACTTTTCTATGCTGTAGTTACATACAATCTAAGATTTCTCTAAGCTTTAGCTACATACAATCTAAGACTTCTCTAAGCTTTAATTACATACAATCTAAGACTTTTCTAAGCTTTAGTTACAAAAAATCTAAGACTTCTCTAAGCTTTAGCTACATACAATCTAAGACTTCTCTAAGCTTTAGCTACATACAATCTAAGATTTCTCCAAGCTTTAGCTACATACAATCTAAGACTTATCTAAGCTTTAATTACATACAATCTAAGACTTCTCTAAACTTTAATTACATGCAATCTAAGACTTCTCTAAGCTTTAATTACATACAATCTAAGACTTCTCTAAGCTTTAACTACATACAATCTAAGACTTCTCTAAGTTGTAGTTACATACAATCTAAGATTTCTCTAAGCTTTAGTTACATACAATCTAAGATTTCTCTAAGCTTTAATTACATACAGTCTAAGACTTCTCTAAGCTTTAGTTACATACAATCTAAGATTTCTCTAAGCTTTAGCTACATACAATCTAAGACTTTTCTTAGCTTTAGTTACATACAATCTAAGACTTCTCTAAGCTTTAGCTACATACAATCTAAGACTTCTCTAAGCTTTAGTTACATACAATCTAAGACTTCTCTAAGCTTTAGTTACATACAATCTAAGATTTCTCTAAGCTGTAGTTACATACAATCTAAGACTTATCTAAGCTTTAGCTACATATAATCTAAGACTTCTCTAAGATATAATTACATACAAGCTAAGACTTATAGATCTAAGCTTTAATTACATACAATCTAAGACTTATCTAAGCTGTAGTTACATACAATCTAAGACTTCTCTAAGATTTAATTGCTTACAATCTAAGACTTCTCTAAGCTGTAATTACATACAATCTAAGACTTCTCTAAGTTTTAGTTACATACAATCTAAGACTTCTCTATGCTTTAATTACATACAATCTAAGACTTCTCTAAGCTTTAGTTACATACAATCTAAGACTTCTCTAAGCTTTAATTACATACAATCTAAGACTTCTCTATGCTTTAGTTACATACAATCTAAGACTTCTCTAAGCTTTAGTTACATACAATCTAAGACTTCTCTAAGCTTTAGTTACATACAATCTAAGACTTCTCTAAGCTTTAATTACATACAAACTGAGACTTCTCTAAGCTTTAATTACAAACAATCTAAGACTTCTTTAAACTTTAATTACATAGGCCCATTTACCTTTGTATTTGTAATAAACAAGAATTTTCCCAATGAAGGAAAGTGATATGTTTTGTATGTTACAATCATAAGATTATTTTCCATGTCTTATGTCCAATACGTCATTACAATGATTCCGTTGTAATGCCCCACGTGATCGTCCATGCACAAAATAAACACGTTTATTTGTTCCATTTAAGCTAAGATTCAATAATGCTTTATATGCTTTATATGTACCTACTTTCAATGTTAACTTATATTAGTTCTATGTACCTACTTTCAATGTTAACTTATATTAGTTCTATGTACCTACTTTCAATGTTAACTTATATTAGTTCTATGTACCTACTTTCAATGTTAACTTATATTAGTTCTATGTACCTACTTTCAATGTTAACTTATATTAGTTCTATGTACCTACTTTCAGTGTTAACTTATATGAGTTATATGTACCTACTTTCAATGTTAACTTATATTAGTTCTATGTACCTACTTTCAATGTTAACATATATTAGTTATATGTACCTACTTTCAATGTTAACTTATATTAGTTCTATGTACCTACTTTCAATGTTAACTTATATTAGTTCTATGTACCTACTTTCAATGTTAACTTATATGAGTTCTATGTACCTACTTTCAATGTTAACTTATATTAGTTCTATGTACCTACTTTCAATGTTAACTTATATTAGTTCTATGTACCTACTTTCAGTGTTAACTTATATTAGTTCTATGTACCTACTTTCAATGTTAACTTATATTAGTTCTATGTACCTACTTTCAATGTTAACTTATATTAGTTCTATGTACCTACTTTCAATGTTAACTTATATTAGTTATATGTACCTACTTTCAATGTTAACTTATATTAGTTCTATGTACCTACTTTCAATGTTAACTTATATTAGTTCTATGTACCTACTTTCAATGTTAACTTATATTAGTTCTATGTACCTACTTTCAGTGTTAACTTATATTAGTTCTATGTACCTACTTTCAATGTTAACTTATATTAGTTCTATGTACCTACTTTCAGTGTTAACTTATATTAGTTATATGTACCTACTTTCAATGTTAACTTATATTAGTTCTATGTACCTACTTTCAATGTTAACATATATTAGTTATATGTACCTACTTTCAATGTTAACTTATATTAGTTCTATGTACCTACTTTCAATGTTAACTTATATTAGTTCTATGTACCTACTTTCAATGTTAACTTATATTAGTTCTATGTACCTACTTTCAATGTTAACTTATATTAGTTCTATGTACCTACTTTCAATGTTAACTTATATTAGTTATATGTACCTACTTTCAGTGTTAACTTATATTAGTTCTATGTACCTACTTTCAATGTTAACTTATATTAGTTCTATGTACCTACTTTCAATGTTAACTTATATTAGTTATATGTACCTACTTTCAGTGTTAACTTATATTAGTTCTATGTACCTACTTTCAATGTTAACTTATATTAGTTCTATGTACCTACTTTCAATGTTAACTTATATTAGTTCTATGTACCTACTTTCAATGTTAACTTATATTAGTTCTATGTACCTACTTTCAATGTTAACTTATATTAGTTCTATGTACCTACTTTCAATGTTAACTTATATTAGTTCTATGTACCTACTTTCAGTGTTAACTTATATGAGTTATATGTACCTACTTTCAATGTTAACTTATATTAGTTCTATGTACCTACTTTCAATGTTAACTTATATTAGTTCTATGTACCTACTTTCAATGTTAACTTATATTAGTTCTATGTACCTACTTTCAATGTTAACTTATATTAGTTCTATGTACCTACTTTCAATGTTAACTTATATTAGTTCTATGTACCTACTTTCAATGTTAACTTATATTAGTTCTATGTACCTACTTTCAATGTTAACTTATATGAGTTCTATGTACCTACTTTCAATGTTAACTTATATTAGTTATATGTACCTACTTTCAATGTTAACTTATATTAGTTCTATGTACCTACTTTCAATGTTAACTTATATTAGTTCTATGTACCTACTTTCAATGTTAACTTATATTAGTTCTATGTACCTACTTTCAATGTTAACTTATATTAGTTCTATGTACCTACTTTCAATGTTAACTTATATGAGTTATATGTACCTACTTTCAATGTTAACTTATATTAGTTCTATGTACCTACTTTCAATGTTAACTTATATTAGTTCTATGTACCTACTTTCAATGTTAACTTATATTAGTTCTATATACCTACTTTCAATGTTAACTTATATTAGTTCTATGTACCTACTTTCAATGTTAACTTATATTAGTTCTATGTACCTACTTTCAGTGTTAACTTATATGAGTTATATGTACCTACTTTCAATGTTAACTTATATTAGTTCTATGTACCTACTTTCAATGTTAACTTATATGAGTTCTATGTACCTACTTTCAATGTTAACTTATATTAGTTCTATGTACCTACTTTCAATGTTAACTTATATTAGTTCTATGTACCTACTTTCAATGTTAACTTATATTAGTTCTATGTACCTACTTTCAATGTTAACATATATTAGTTATATGTACCTACTTTCAATGTTAACTTATATTAGTTCTATGTACCTACTTTCAATGTTAACTTATATTAGTTCTATGTACCTACTTTCAATGTTAACTTATATTAGTTCTATGTACCTACTTTCAATGTTAACTTATATTAGTTCTATGTACCTACTTTCAATGTTAACTTATATTAGTTATATGTACCTACTTTCAATGTTAACTTATATTAGTTCTATGTACCTACTTTCAATGTTAACTTATATTAGTTCTATGTACCTACTTTCAATGTTAACTTATATTAGTTCTATGTACCTACTTTCAATGTTAACTTATATTAGTTCTATGTACCTACTTTCAATGTTAACTTATATTAGTTCTATGTACCTACTTTCAATGTTAACTTATATTAGTTCTATGTACCTACTTTCAATGTTAACTTATATTAGTTATATGTACCTACTTTCAATGTTAACTTATATTAGTTCTATGTACCTACTTTCAATGTTAACTTATATTAGTTCTATGTACCTACTTTCAATGTTAACTTATATTAGTTCTATGTACCTACTTTCAATGTTAACTTATATTAGTTCTATGTACCTACTTTCAATGTTAACTTATATTAGTTCTATGTACCTACTTTCAATGTTAACTTATATTAGTTCTATGTACCTACTTTCAATGTTAACTTATATTAGTTCTATGTACCTACTTTCAATGTTAACTTATATTAGTTCTATGTACCTACTTTCCATGTTAACTTATATTAGTTCTATGTACCTACTTTCAATGTTAACTTATATGAGTTCTATGTACCTACTTTCCATGTTAACTTATATGAGTTCTATGTACCTACTTTCCATGTTAACTTATATGAGTTCTATGTACCTACTTTCAATGTTAACTTATATGAGTTCTATGTACCTACTTTCAATGTTAACTTATATTAGTTCTATGTACCTACTTTCCATGTTAACTTATATGAGTTCTATGTACCTACTTTCCATGTTAACTTATATGAGTTCTATGTACCTACTTTCAATGTTAACTTATATGAGTTCTATGTACCTACTTTCAATGTTAACTTATATTAGTTCTATGTACCTACTTTCAATGTTAACTTATATTAGTTCTATGTACCTACTTTCAATGTTAACTTATATTAGTTCTATGTACCTACTTTCAATGTTAACTTATATTAGTTCTATGTACCTACTTTCAATGTTAGCTTATATTAGTTCTATGTACCTACTTTCAATGTTAACTTATATTAGTTCTATGTACCTACTTTCAATGTTAACTTATATTAGTTCTATGTACCTACTTTCAATGTTAACTTATATTAGTTCTATGTACCTACTTTCAATGTTAACTTATATTAGTTCTATGTACCTACTTTCAATGTTAACTTATATTAGTTCTATGTACCTACTTTCAATGTTAACTTATATTAGTTCTATGTACCTACTTTCAATGTTAACTTATATGAGTTCTATGTACCTACTTTCAATGTTAACTTATATGAGTTCTATGTACCTACTTTCAGTGTTAACTTATATGAGTTCTATGTACCTACTTTCAATGTTAACTTATATTAGTTCTATGTACCTACTTTTAATGTTAACTTATATTAGTTCTATGTACCTATTTTTAATGTTAACTTATATTAGTTCTATGTACCTACTTTCAATGTTAACTTATATTAGTTCTATGTACCTACTTACAATGTTAACTTATATTAGTTCTATGTACCTACTTTCAATGTTAACTTATATTAGTTCTATGTACCTACTTTCAATGTTAACTTATATTAGTTCTATGTACCTACTTTCAATGTTAACTTATATTAGTTCTATGTACCTACTTTCAATGTTAGCTTATATTAGTTCTATGTACCTACTTTCAATGTTAACTTATATTAGTTCTATGTACCTACTTTCAATGTTAACTTATATTAGTTCTATGTACCTACTTTCAATGTTAACTTATATTAGTTCTAAGTACCTACTTTCAATGTTAACTTATATTAGTTCTATGTACCTACTTTCAATGTTAACTTATATTAGTTCTATGTACCTACTTTCAATGTTAACTTATATTAGTTCTATGTACCTACTTTCAATGTTAACTTATATTAGTTCTATGTACCTACTTTCAATATTAACTTATATTAGTTCTATGTACCTACTTTCAATGTTAACTTATATTAGTTCTATGTACCTACTTTCAATGTTAACTTATATTAGTTCTATGTACCTACTTTCAATGTTAACTTATATTAGTTCTATGTACCTACTTTCAATGTTAACTTATATTAGTTCTATGTACCTACTTTCAATGTTAACTTATATTAGTTCCATGTACCTACTTTCAATGTTAACTTATATTAGTTCTATGTACCTACTTTCAATGTTAACTTATATTAGTTCTATTTACCTACTTTCAATGTTAACTTATATTAGTTCTATGTACCTACTTTCAATGTTAACTTATATTAGTTCTATGTACCTACTTTCAATGTTAACTTATATTAGTTCTATGTACCTACTTTCAATGTTAACTTATATTAGTTCTATGTACCTACTTTCAATGTTAACTTATATTAGTTCTATGTACCTACTTTCAATGTTAACTTATATTAGTTCTATGTACCTACTTTCAATGTTAACTTATATTAGTTCTATGTACCTACTTTCAATGTTAACTTATATTAGTTCTATGTACCTACTTTCAATGTTAACTTATATTAGTTCTATGTACCTACTTTCAATGTTAACTTATATTAGTTCTATGTACCTACTTTCAATGTTAACTTATATGAGTTCTATGTACCTACTTTTAATGTTAACTTATATTAGTTCTATGTACCTACTTACAATGTTAACTTATATTAGTTCTATGTACCTACTTTCAATGTTAACTTATATTAGTTCTATGTACCTACTTTCAATGTTAACTTATATTAGTTCTATGTACCTACTTTCAATGTTAACTTATATTAGTTCTATGTACCTACTTTCAATGTTAACTTATATTAGTTCTATGTACCTACTTTCAATGTTAACTTATATGAGTTCTATGTACCTACTTTCAATGTTAACTTATATGAGTTCTATGTACCTACTTTCAATGTTAACTTATATGAGTTCTATGTACCTACTTTCAATGTTAACTTATATTAGTTCTATGTACCTACTTTTAATGTTAACTTATATTAGTTCTATGTACCTACTTACAATGTTAACTTATATTAGTTCTATGTACCTACTTTCAATGTTAACTTATATTAGTTCTATATACCTACTTTCAATGTTAACTTATATTAGTTCTATGTACCTACTTTCAATGTTAACTCATATTAGTTCTATGTACCTACTTTCAATGTTAACTTATATTAGTTCTATGTACCTACTTTCAATGTTAACTTATATTAGTTCTATGTACCTACTTTCAGTGTTAACTTATATGAGTTATATGTACCTACTTTCAATGTTAACTTATATTAGTTCTATGTACCTACTTTCAGTGTTAACTTATATGAGTTATATGTACCTACTTTCAATGTTAACTTATATTAGTTCTATGTACCTACTTTCAATGTTAACATATATTAGTTCTATGTACCTACTTTCAATGTTAACTTATATTAGTTCTATGTACCTACTTTCAATGTTAACTTATATTAGTTATATGTACCTACTTTCAATGTTAACTTATATTAGTTCTATGTACCTACTTTCAATGTTAACTTATATTAGTTCTATGTACCTACTTTCAATGTTAACTTATATTAGTTCTATGTACCTACTTTCAATGTTAACTTATATTAGTTCTATGTACCTACTTTCAATGTTAACTTATATTAGTTCTATGTACCTACTTTCAATGTTAACTTATATTAGTTCTATGTACCTACTTTCAATGTTAACTTATATTAGTTCTATGTACCTACTTTCAATGTTAACTTATATGAGTTCTATGTACCTACTTTCAATGTTAACTTATATTAGTTCTATGTACCTACTTTCAATGTTAACTTATATTAGTTCTATGTACCTACTTTCAATGTTAACTTATATTAGTTCTATGTACCTACTTTCAATGTTAACTTATATTAGTTCTATGTACCTACTTTCAATGTTAACTTATATTAGTTCTATGTACCTACTTTCAATGTTAACTTATATTAGTTCTATGTACCTACTTTCAATGTTAACTTATATTAGTTCTATGTACCTACTTTTAATGTTAACTTATATTAGTTCTATGTACCTACTTACAATGTTAACTTATATTAGTTCTATGTACCTACTTTCAATGTTAACTTATATTAGTTCTATGTACCTACTTTCAATGTTAACTTATATTAGTTCTATGTACCTACTTTCAATGTTAACTTATATTAGTTCTATGTACCTACTTTCAATGTTAACTTATATTAGTTCTATGTACCTACTTTCAATGTTAACTTATATTAGTTCTATGTACCTACTTTCAATGTTAACTTATATTAGTTCTATGTACCTACTTTCAATGTTAACTTATATTAGTTCTATGTACCTACTTTCAATGTTAACTTATATTAGTTCTATGTACCTACTTTCAATGTTAACTTATATTAGTTCTATGTACCTACTTTCAATGTTAACTTATATTAGTTCTATGTACCTACTTTCAATGTTAACTTATATTAGTTCTATGTACCTACTTTCAATGTTAACTTATATTAGTTCTATGTACCTACTTTCAATGTTAGCTTATATTAGTTCTATGTACCTACTTTCAATGTTAACTTATATTAGTTCTATGTACCTACTTTCAATGTTAACTTATATTAGTTCTATGTACCTACTTTCAATGTTAACTTATATTAGTTATATGTACCTACTTTCAATGTTAACTTATATTAGTTCTATGTACCTACTTTCAATGTTATCTTATATTAGTTCTATGTACCTACTTTCAATGTTAACTTATATTAGTTCTATGTGTATTGATATATGATACTAATTTGAATTAAACAACTAAATTAATATCATGATGTTGGTGTTCTCCAGGTGTCCTTACATCCATTACTTATTTAGATATGCTATATATATTCCTAAATACCGTCATCCTTTCTTATATGACCAATAATCCGACGCCAAGAAAGTCAGACGGTCAGTTTGTCCGACAGTCCGATAATTCGACACATTGTTTTACTAACCTTTGATAGTTTTATCCAATGTGTGCTAAATTTCATATAGAAAGAAATCACTTGAGCGTATGTGTTAGTAGTTAGTGCTATTAACGTATCACTTGAGCATATGTGTTAGTAGTTAGTGCTATTAACGTATCACTTGAGCATATGTGTTAGTAGCTAGTGCTATTAACGTATCACTTGAGCATATGTGTTAGTAGTTAGTGCTATTAACGTATCACTTGACCATATGTGTTAGTAGTTAGTGCTATTAACGTATCACTTGAGCATATGTGTTAGTAGTTAGTGCTATTAACGTATCACTTGAGCATATGTGTTAGTAATTAGTGCTATTAACGTATCACTTGAGCATATGTGTTAGTAGTTAGTGCTATTAACGTATCACTTGAGCATATGTGTTAGTAATTAGTGCTATTAACGTATCACTTGAGCATATGTGTTAGTAGTTAGTGCTATTAACGTATCACTTGAGCATATGTGTTAGTAGTTAGTGCTATTAACGTATCACTTGAGCATATGTGTTAGTAGTTAGTGCTATTAACGTATCACTTGAGCATATGTGTTAGTAGTTAGTGCTATTAACGTATCACTTGAGCATATGTGTTAGTAGTTAGTGCTATTAACGTATCACTTGAGCATATGTGTTAGTAATTAGTGCTATTAACGTATCACTTGAGCATATGTGTTAGTAGTTAGTGCTATTAACGTATCACTTGAGCATATGTGTTAGTAGTTAGTGCTATTAACGTATCACTTGAGCATATGTGTTAGTAGTTAATGCTATTAACGTATCACTTGAGCATATGTGTTAGTAGTTAGTGCTATTAACGTATCACTTGAGCATATGTGTTAGTAGTTAGTGCTATTAACGTATCACTTGAGCATATGTGTTAGTAATTAGTGCTATTAACGTATCACTTGAGCATATGTGTTAGTAATTAGTGCTATTAACGTATCACTTGAGCATATGTGTTAGTAGTTAGTGCTATTAACGTATCACTTGAGCATATGTGTTAGTAGTTAGCGCTATTAACGTATCACTTGAGCATATGTGTTAGTAGTTAGTGCTATTAACGTATTTTGGTTGACAAACTATGTTAGTATAATTCATTAAAAAAGGAGATAATGTTTACATAACATATGACTTATGTACTGACACAGTGTTATTTGCCTTACAGCTAATGCCGTTGATACAGTATATACCTACATCGTACCAGACAACGAACGAATCACAGTTAATACTGGGGATTACTTTGCTTGGTAAGTAAAAAGGAATCATGTGGTAAATAATAAAAATAATATCGATGATCATGTAATGAAAATAAGTTAATATGCTGACCATGTAAGTAGTATGACATATATAATGCCCTCTGATAGTCGATCCACTAAATATCTACATTAGTTCTGTCTGTAACAGCTGCCTATGGTATAGATGGTATGGGGTTCGAGCCTAGCTCGGCACTTTGAAATAGTCTTTGATTAATAAAGTTATTCAGCATATACTTAGTACCTAATGCATGTTGATTTAAATCGTTCCGCATCAGTCACACGCGATGATACCGTTGTCGGGCGTTTCCGTTAAACATCAACCAATCGCAACAACATATATATCAGTCATCACTGTTGCACATCAACCAACCGTGACGATACAGATATCAGTCATCACTGTTGTATATCAACCAACCGTGACGATACATATATCTGTCATATTGTCATTCAACATCTCATTTGAAATCAAATTGTGTAAGATGATGACCGTTTAGTTAAACATTTCTGCAGAGACGATGATAACGATGGATTTTCATAAAGTACTGCGTTGACTACTATTATACCTAATTTGTCCCAGTATTGTTAAAAATGCTGTTATATTGACAACCGGAATCTTTTAACCGTAATGGAAGCGGGAGGTTTGGCGCCGTAAAATCTGATTCAACCCACCCTTTCTTTGGAAATGTCTGTACCAATTCAGTGCCATTGCAGTTTTCCCAGTTTTCCGGTTGTTGACTGATTTTGTCTGTTTGTTGACTTGTTAGTTTTGCCTTTCCCTTTGGAAGATTGCTCGGTGTTCGGTTATTTTGTTATTACCCTTATTGACAACTTTTTTTCGGTTTAAAGTATATGATAAATTGTATAAGATATGACTGTTTTCAAAATGACATCTTTAGCAACCCTCGACCAATATAATGCCAATAGCAGAGTTCTCGTAGTGATATTGGCATCTGGGTTTAATAAGGTTGTGACATTGAAGAAGATAATATTTTCTAATTATTGAAATAAAATGAAAAGCATGAAATATCATATTCGTAGAAAGAGACAAAATCGATACCCCTAATACACAATACATGACCTCTCACCTGGTCACTGGTTTGGTAGTCACTTCAATAAAAAGTGATGAGGTCAAACTACAATGTAGTTATATGAACCCAAACTTCCCCTCTTAGTGGGAAGATGTTACAACAGTGAGAGAGCAGTTGACCTATTGATGCTGCTCGATAGGATAGGCGATTTCAAGCTCTCGACAGTTATTTCGTCCACTATTGTATCTTCTAGATGATTATAATCCATCCTTTTTTTTTACGGCAGAAGAGTTTGAATATTGCTGAAGTTTGTAAAGATATATATCAAAGCTCGTTGAATATTTCTTCATTGATTTTTCCACAATGTTGGTAGATTGGTTGTTCTCAAAGTTCTTTGCCTTTTTCGGTCTCTTCGGTCTAGTTTTCCTTAAGTAATTATCTGGATTGATAGCAGTAACCTGCCACTCGGTCACTTTTAGGTATGATTGAGACATATCTTTTCTTGATTAGTAGTCTTCTGTCATGAATCTCGCTGCTTGTCGTAGAATTCTGTCAAACTTGTTGATATTGGTAAACTCTCTGTCAATGTGTATTGTGTCACTATCAATAATACTTATCGAGTAATTGATCAAAATTGGATCAAGTAAAAAAATAACTACCCGTGGGAATATCAAAATGTGTCGTTTATGGTAATGTTAGCCAAACCATTGATGAAAACAATATCCCTAATGTTTGTAGGAATATCAACCATACAATTTATGTTCTAATCACTGAAACATATATTACTATTCCCATCGAGAATTCTTTTTAGCTTAAAATGAAAATACTCCCAATAAAATGCAGTTGCTTAGGAAGCATAATGATGAATTTGCTCTCTTCGCTACGTTTGACATGAAAGTGGTTCATTTCAGATCTTCTGAAATTTATAGAGATAGGCATTATTAGTTTACTTGTAGTATATGTCCATTTAGCTATAAAAATTCTGGTACATGTATTTGTTTCTGATGCGTAAGATGTAACATTTTCATTCCACAGTGGTTTTCCCATGTTTCTATGTTTTAGAGATGTTCTTGTTGACTTGTATAATCTTTTGTTGTTATTATTGACTTGTAGAGTAGGCAGTCTGTATGCAGTCTTATTGACGATTTCACTGGACCTGAGTGGTCATTATGCTATAAGAAGAGCAAAGGTCTAAGATCTGTCCTTTGGGGGACATCTGAGTAAACTGCTACTTCTTCTGATTGTTCTCCTTTGATTAATACATTTTCCTATTCATCAAGAACATATTTAGTCATTTGTTGAATGGTCCGCAAATTCCATAGTCGTCCATGTTTTATAGTAGTTTTTAGTGGAATACTGTATCAAAGGTATTGTAGAAGTCCAGAATAGCAATGTCTATGTGTTGGTCAACAAAATACACTTTAATGCAATCATTTATGGTAACCATTAGTTAAATTTCACATAAATAGCCAGATCAAAGCCATGGTTTAATGATGTTAGCACATCTTGAATTTTAAGGTGCTTCATTGTATTCCTGCAAATTATGTGCTCTAGCAGTAGGTAGGGAACATATGGTGATGATACGGGTGGGTATGTAACATATGGTGATGATACGGGTGGGTATGTAACATATAGTGATGATACGGGTGGGTATGTACCATATGGTGATGATACGGATGTGTATGTAACATACGGTGATGATACGGGTGGGTATGTAACATATGGTGATGATACGGGTGGATATGTAACATATGGTGATGATATGGGTGGGTATGTAGCATATGGTGATGATACGGGAGGATATGTAACATATGGTGATGATACAGGTGGGTATGTAACATGGTGATGATGCAGATGGGTAGAGAACATATGGTGATGATACGGGTGGGTATGTAGCATATAGTGATGATACGGGTGGATATGTAACATATGGTAATGATACGGGTGGGTATGTAGCATATGGTGATGATACGGGAGGGTATGTAACATATGGTGATGCTACAGGTGGGCATGTAACATATGGTGATGATGCGGGTGGGTATGTAACATATGGTGATGATACGTGTGAGTATGTAACATATGGTGATGATATGGGTGGGTATGTAGCATATGGTGATGATACGGGTGGGTATGTAACATATTGTGATGATACGGGTGGGTATGGAACATATGGTGATGATACAGGTGGGTATGTAACATGGTGATGATGCGGGTGGGTAGAGAACATATGGTGATGATACGGGTGGGTATGTAGCATATAGTGATGATACGGGTGGATATGTAACATATGGTAATGATACGGGTGGGTATGTAGCATATGGTGATGATACGGGAGGGTATGTAACATATGGTAATGATACAGGTGGGCATGTAACATATGGTGATGATGCGGATGGGTATGTAACATATGGTGATGATACGTGTGAGTATGTAACATATGGTGATGATATGGGTGGGTATGTAGCATATGGTGATGATACGGGTGGGTATGTAACATATTGTGATGATACGGGTGGGTATGTAACATATAGTGATGATACGGGTGGATATGTAGCATATGGTAATGATACGGGTGGGTATGTAGCATATGGTGATGATACAGGTGGGTATGTAACATATGGTGATGCTACGGGTGGGTAGGAACATATGGTGATGATACGGGAGGGTATGTAACATATGGTGATGATACGGTTGGGTAGGAACATTTGGTGATGATACGGGTGGGTAGGAACATATGGTGATGATACGGGTAGGCATGTATCATATGGTGATGATACGGGTGGGTATGTAAATCGTGGAAAAGTCAACATTATCAACAAAACGAACCACATCTTACCTCAAATCCTTTAACACAAAAAGGCTACATGATGTGGCATGGGGTAATCATTTGACACAAACAAACCACGGGATATGGCATGGGGTAATCATTTGACACAAAAAGACCACGGGATATGGCATGGGGTAATCATTTGACACAAAAAGACCACGGGATATGGCATGGGGTAATCATTTGACACAAACAAACCACGGGATACGGCATGGGGTAATCATTTGACACAAAAAGACCACGGGATATGGCATGGGGTAATCATTTAACACAAAAAGACCACGGAATATGGCATGGGGTAATCATTTGGATTGTCTATATTTTTCGAAAAGAAAGCATGTGTCAAAGAATGAACTACAGTTAACAGATTTTAACCTTTACAAATAATCGCTTTAATTAATTTGTGAGTTAAGGTGTGGCAGTTTTAAATCTAGAGAAATCAATGGTCTTCGTGTGAGATCAGACACATTAGGTCCTATGTTTCTTTAGAAATAGATTTAACAACTATAATTGACTCTTTGACGCAAATATGTTTTTCTTAAAACATAGGTGTAGTACTAGCAGACTTCCCTAGAGATTTAAATCAGTAAATACATATTTAATTCCATGCCTTATTGCTATATTTACCTATATTGCCAACTTGTTCTGGGGTCCCACGAAGATCAATAATATATGTTTATGACTTGTTGATATACAATCTGTTAAGATGGTGTCTTCTTTGGTATTTGTAGTGAATTTACTTTAGAGATTTCTACTATCAGTTCTCTACATGTAGAATTGTATTTATCTACACGATCTTTAAAGTGTAATTAAACTTATTCATGGTATTCAATAATAAATGAAAACGAAATCTTTGGTTTACAACGTTTTCCGGTAGCACGATACTTCAGAATTAAAATCCGAAATATTATTAGAAATACAGATAAAACTCAGAATTTTAAACGCCATATAAAAGAGTCATAAAAGCGAAGCTGACGATAGGGAGAGAATAATTGTTTCTTTGGTCATGAACGCTGTGGTGAATTTTCCGTGCTATAGGGATGCATAATGTTTAATTACAAAGATACGAGGCTTGTCAGAAAAGTTTGATACGAAGTGCTTGTCAGAAAAGTTTGATACGAGGTGCTTGTCAGAACAGTTTGATACGAAGTGCTTGTCAGAAAAGTTTGATACGAGGTGCTTGTCAGAAAAGATTAATA
Organism: Bathymodiolus septemdierum; assembly: GCA_963383655.1. NCBI lineage: Eukaryota > Metazoa > Mollusca > Bivalvia > Mytilida > Modiolidae > Bathymodiolus > Bathymodiolus septemdierum. The sequence continues at coordinate 115,900,851 of OY726520.1, forward strand.
CGAGCTGCTTGTCATAAAAGTTTGATACGAGGTGCTTGTCAGAAAAGTTTGATGCGAGGTGCTTGTCAGAAAAGTTTGATACGAGGTGCTTGTCAGAAAAGTTTGATACGAGGTGTTTGTCAGAAAAGTTTGATACGAGGTGATTGTCAGAAAAGTATATTACGAGGTGCTTGTCAGAAAAGTTTGATACGGGGTGCTTGTCAGAAAAGTTTGATACGAGGTGCTTGTCAGAAAAGTTTGATACGAGGTGCTTGTCAGAAAAGATTGATACGAGGTGCTTGTCAGAAAAGTTTGATACGAGGTGCTTGTCAGAAAAGATTGATACGAGGTGCTTGTCAGAAAAGTTTGATACGAGGTGCTTGTCAGAAAAGATTGATACGAGGTGCTTGTCAGAAAAGTTTGATACGAGGTGCTTGTCAGAAAAGTTTGATACGAGGTGCTTGTCAGAAAAGTTTGATACGAGGTGTTTATCAGAAAAGTTTGATACGAGGTGCTTGTCAGAAAAGATTGATACGAGGTGCTTGCTAGAAAAGCTTGATACGAGGTGCTTGTCAGAAAAGTTTGATACGAGGTGCTTGTCAGAAAAGATTGATACGAGGTGCTTGTCAGAAAAGTTTGATACGAGGTGCTTGTCAGAAAAGATTGATAGAAGGTGCTTGTCAGAAAAGTTTGATACGAGGTGCTTGTCAGAAAAGTTTGATGCGAGGTGCTTGTCAGAAAAGTTTGATACGAGGTGCTTGTCAGAAAAGTTTGATACGAGGTGTTTGTCAGAAAAGTTTGATACGAGGTGTTTGTCAGAAAAGTTTGATACGAGGTGCTTGTCAGAAAAGTTTGATACGAGGTGCTTGTCAGAAAAGTTTGATACGAGGTGCTTGTCAGGAAAGATTGATACAAGGTGCTTGTCAGAAAAGTTTGATGCGAGGTGCTTGTCAGAAAAGATTGAGAATACAAAACGGGTACTTATTAAACGAAAACGAACAAAAAAACCCAAAATGACCCACAACATACTACACATAAAATTGAAACTAGAACAGTCTGAACCCCAGAAAAATCTCAGGTTCTACGGAAGGATAGGCAGATCCTATTCTAGTAGGAGCACGCGTCGTGTTACTTTCAAAAGGCATGAATGTCATCAGAAATAAAGCTCGTTATGGATATCAGTATCCGTAAATAAATACAAATATCATGAATAGAACACTAACCACCTACAAAAACATTGGATTAAAGACGAACCGAACATCATTTTCACGTGGGTACAAGAACACAGAGCTAAAAACATAAAGTAATGTAATTTGAAAAATAAACAACACGAATCCTACTAAAACCGGTAGCGAACTCGGAGCTGCTTCACTAGGAACCCCTGTGGTGTTACTGTTAAACGACATGAACGTCAATCATCTGATTCGGAAATCATGCTGGACACGTAAATAAATATAAATAAAACATGAGTACCCTACAAAACAAATGTGAGAAAAGACGAATATTTACGCTGAAATTGTAGTGGCTATTATAATAGCAACACCGAACTGAAAACGTTCAGACAAGAATAGCAACAACAAATTAGAAACGTTCAGACAAGTAAAGCAACAACAAACTAAAAACGTTCAGACAAGTAAAGCAACAACGAACTAAAAACGTTCAGACAAGTAAAGCAACAACGAACTAAAAACGTTCAGACAAGTAAAGCAACAACAAACAAAAACGTTCAGACAAGTAAAGTAACAACGAACTAAAAACGTTCAGACAAGTAAAGCAAAAACAAACTAAAAACGTTCAGACAAGTAAAGTAACAACGAACTAAAAACGTTCAGACAAGTAAAGCAACAACGAACTAAAAACGTTCAGACAAGTAAAGCAATAACAAACTAAACACGTTCAGACAAGTAAAGCAACAACAAACTAAAAACGTTCAGACAAGTAACTGGACAAACATAACTCATGAAATATGTAAAGTTGGCCTTACTTACCCTGAGTTCGTTGGGATATACTTGTTGAACAATATAGGATTACTCAAAATATTGTATAGGTATCTGTAATTATTGTTGAATAAACTGAGATTTTTAGCAGTGTAAAGCAAATAAGCAGGGATGGAACACAATCTGTTCCCATTGGAACTCCAACAATTTAACGACACAATCCATTGCTGCCAAATGAACAGATGCTGTTTGGAACCCATTTTGCTCTCCAATAAATCATCGACATCCCTATGGGAACAAACTGTGCCCTTTTCCTTGCTTTTTTTGTCCTTTATTTATGTGAAGCAGAGGATATGAAAAACGTATCAAAGAAAAGGTAAAGTCTTTAATCTTACTGTCAGGTATGTTGATTGTCAATTAATAATCCAAAATGCTCTCCTTAATAGAACTACTAGCATTATACAATTCACATATGGCAGCTTCTGTGTCACGAAGATTAAATATACTATCTGCATAGCGTTGGCCCAGTTATGTGTGCGGGTTGGCCCAGTTATGTGTGAGGGTTGGCCCAGTTATGTGTGAGGGTTGGCCCAGTTATGTGTGAGGGTTGACCCAGTTATATGTGAGGATTGGCCCAGTTATGTGTGAGGGTTGGCCCAGTTATGTGTGAGGGTTGGCCCAGTTATGTGTGAGGGTTGGCCCAGTTATGTGTGAGGGTTGGCCCAGTTATGTGTGAGGGTTGGCCCAGTTATGTGTGAGGGTTGACCCAGTTATATGTGAGGGTTGGCCCAGTTATGTGTGAGGGTTGGCCCAGTTATGTGTGAGGGTTGGCCCAGTTATGTGTGAGGGTTGGCCCAGTTATGTGTGAGGGTTGGCCCAGTTATGTGTGAGGGTTGGCCCAGTTATGTGTGAGGGTTGGCCCAGTTATATGTGAGGGTTGGCCCAGTTATGTGTGAGGGTTGGCCCAGTTATATGTGAGGGTGGCCCAGTTATGTGTGAGGGTTGGCCCAGTTAGGTTGGCCCAGATATGTGTGAGGGTTGGCCCAGTTATGTGTGAGGGTTGGCCCAGTTATGTGTGAGGGTTGACCCAGTTATATATGAGGGTTGGCCCAGTTATGTGTGAGGGTTGGCCCAGTTATGTGTGAGGGTTGGCCCAGTTATGTGTGAGGGTTGGCCCAGTTATGTGTGAGGGTTGACCCAGTTATATGTGAGGGTTGGCCCAGTTATGTGTGAGGGTTGGCCCAGTTATGTGTGAGGGTTGGCCCAGATATGTGTGAGGGTTGGCCCAGTTATATGTGAGGGTTGGCCCAGTTATGTGTGAGGGTTGGCCCAGTTATGTGTGAGGGTTGGCCCAGATATGTGTGAGGGTTGGCCCAGTTATATGTGAGGGTTGGCCCAGTTATGTGTGAGAGTTGGCCCAGTTATGTGTGAGGGTTGGCCCAGTTACATGTGAGGGTTGGCCCAGTTATGTGTGAGGGTTGGCCCAGTTAGGTTGGCCCAGTTATGTGTGAGGGTTGGCCCAGTTATGTGTGAGGGTTGGCCCAGTTATGTGTGAGGGTTGACCCAGTTATGTGTGAGAGTTGGCCCAGTTATGTGTGAAGGTTGGCCCAGTTATGTGTGAGGATTGGCCCAGTTATGTGTGAGGGTTGACCCAGTTATATGTGAGGGTTGGCCCAGTTATGTGTGAGGGTTGGCCCAGTTATGTGTGAGGGTTGGCCCAGTTATGTGTGAGGGTTGGCCCAGTTATGTGTGAGGGTTGGCCCAATTATGTGTGAGGGTTGGCCCAGCTATGTGTGAGGGTTGGCCCAGTTATGTGTGAGGGTTGGCCCAGTTATGTGTGAGGGTTGGCCCAGTTATATGTGAGGGTTGGCCCAGTTATGTGAGGGTTGGCCCAGTTATGTGTGAGGGTTGGCCCAGTTATATGTGAGGGTTGGCCCAGCTATGTGTGAGGGTTGGCCCAGTTAGGTTGGCCCAGTTATGTGTGAGGGTTGGCCCAGTTATGTATGAGGGTTGGCCCAGTTATGTGTGAGGGTTGGCCCAGTTATGTGTGAGGGTTGACCAAGTTATATGTGAGGGTTGCCCCAGTTATGTGTCAGGGTTGGCCCAGTTATGTGAGAGGGTTGGCCCAGTTATATGTGAGGGTTGGCCCAGTTATGTGTGAGGGTTGGCCCAGTTAGGTTGGCCCAGTTATGTGTGAGGGTTGGCCCAGTTATGTGTGAGGGTTGGCCCAGTTATGTGTGAGGGTTGACCCAGTTATGTGTGAGGGTTGACCCAGTTATATGTGAGGGTTGGCCCAGTTATGTGTGAGGATTGGCCCAGTTATGTGTGAGGGTTGGCCCAGTTATGTGTGAGGGTTGGCCCAGTTATGTGTGAGGGTTGGCCCAGTTATGTGTGAGGGTTGACCCAGTTATGTGTGAGGGTTGGCCCAGTTATGTGTGAGGGTTGGCCCAGTTATATGTGAAGGTTGGCCCAGTTATATGTGAGGGTTGGCCCAGTTATGTGTGAGGGCTGGCCCAGTTATGTGTGAGGGTTGGTCCAGTTAGGTTGGCCCAGTTATGTGTGAGGGTTGGCCCAGTTATGTGTGAGGGTTTGCCCAGCTATGTGTGAGGGTTGGCCCAGTTATGTGTGAGGGTTGGCCCAGTTATGTGTGAGGGTTGACCCAGTTATGTGTGAGGGTTGGCCCAGTTATGTGTGAGGGTTGGGCCAGTTATAAGTGAGGGTTGGCCCAGTTATGTGTGAGGGTTGGCCCAGTTATGTGTGAGGGTTGGCCCAGTTATATGTGAGGGTTGGCCCAGTTATGTGTGAGGGTTGGCCCAGTTAGGTTGGCCCAGTTATGTGTGAGGGTTGGCCCAGTTATGTGTAAGGGTTGGCCCAGTTATGTGTGAGGGTTGGCCCAGTTATATGCGAGGGTTGGCCCAGTTATGTGTGAGGGTTGGCCCAGTTATGTGTAAGGGTTGGCCCAGTTATGTATGAGTGTTGGCCCAGTTATGTGTGAGGGTTGGCCCAGTTATGTGTGAGGGTTGGCCCAGTTATGTATGAGTGTTGGCCCAGTTATGTGTGAGGGTTGGCCCAGTTATGTGTGAGGGTTGATCCAGTTATATGTGAGGGTTGGCCCAGTTATGTGTGAGGGTTTGCCCAGTTATGTGTGAGGGTTGGCCCAGTTATGTGTGAGGGTTGGCCCAGTTATGTGTGAGGGTTGACCCAGTTATGTGTGAGGGTTGGCCCAGTTATGTGTGAGGGTTGACCCAGTTATATGTGAGGTTTGGCCCAGTTATGTGTGAGGGTTGACCCAGTTATATATGAGGGTTGGCCCAGTTATGTGTGAGGGTTGGCCCAGTTATGTGTGAGGGTTGACCCAGTTATATGTGAGGGTTGGCCCAGTTATATGTGAGGGTTGGCCCAGTTATGTGTGAGGGTTGGCCCAGTTATGTGTGAGGGTTGGCCCAGTTATGTGTGAGGGTTGGCCCAGTTATGTGTCAGGGTTGGCCCAGTTATGTGTGAGGGTTGACCCAGTTATATGTGAGGGATGGCCCAGTTATGTGTGAGGGTTTGCCCAGTTATGTGTGAGGGCTGACATTTTCCTCACACGTTAAAACACTTGCATCACCGAATTATTTAACTGATAGGCGATGCTTGGGCCAATAATACTAGTTTAACCCCACCACATTTTATTGAAGTGCCTGTACCTAGACAGGTAAGTGAGCTGTCATGTATTGAAGTGCCTGTACGTAGACAGGTAAGTGAGCTGTCATGTATTGAAGTGCCTGTACCTAGACAGGTAAGTGATCTGTCATGTATTGAAGTGCCTGTACCTAGACAGGTAAGTGAGCTGTCATGTATTGAAGTGCCTGTACCTAGACAAGTAAGTGAGCTGTCATGTATTGAAGTGCCTGTACCTAGACAGGTAAGTCAGCTGTCATGTATTGAAGTGCCTGTACCTAGACAGGTAAGTGAGCTGTCATGTATTGAAGTGCCTGTACCTAGACAGGTAAGTGAGCTGTCATGTATTGAAGTGCCTGTACCTAGACAGGTAAGTGAGCTGTCATGTATTGAAGTGCCTGTACCTAGACAGGTAAGTGAGCTGTCATGTATTGAAGTGCCTGTACCTAGACAGGTAAGTCAGCTGTCATGTATTGAAGTGCCTGTACCTAGACAGGTAAGTGAGCTGTCACGTATTGAAGTGCCTGTACCTAGACAGGTAAGTGAGCTGTCACGTATTGAAGTGCCTGTACCTAGACAGGTAAGTGAGCTGTCACGTATTGAAGTGCCTGTACCTAGACAGGTAAGTGAGCTGTCACGTATTGAAGTGCCTGTACCTAGACAGGTAAGTGAGCTGTCACGTATTGAAGTGCCTGTACCTAGACAGGTAAGTGAGCTGTCACGTATTGAAGTGCCTGTACCTAGACAGGTAAGTGAGCTGTCACGTATTGAAGTGCCTGTACCTAGACAGGTAAGTGAGCTGTCACGTATTGAAGTGCCTGTACCTAGACAGGTAAGTGAGCTGTCACGTATTGAAGTGCCTGTACCTAGACAGGTAAGTGAGCTGTCACGTATTGAAGTGCCTGTACCTAGACAGGTAAGTGAGCTGTCACGTATTGAAGTGCCTGTACCTAGACAGGTAAGTGAGCTGTCACGTATTGAAGTGCCTGTACCTAGACAGGTAAGTGAGCTGTCACGTATTGAAGTGCCTGTACCTAGACAGGTAAGTGAGCTGTCATGTATTGAAGTGCCTGTACCTAGACAGGTAAGTCAGCTGTCATGTATTGAAGTGCCTGTACCTAGACAGGTAAGTCTGTCATGTATTGAAGTGCCTGTACCTTGACAGGTAAGTCTGTCAGGTATTTGTGTGCTAAGGGTATCAACATTGCCTCTTTCTATGATTTTTCTATTAGCTATTGGAACTGTAAGGACAGTTTGATATGGTTTGTTTTTCATTTTATTGACAGCATAAATCATGTCCTCACAAATACAGTTCCAAGATTTATCCCGTTTACCTTCCCCAGAAAGAGATTTTAAATTCGCAACAGTGTATGTAATCCTAGCCTGATTTACGTAATGGCCATTTGATTAAACATGGAAGCCTATCTTTGATATGTTTATATGGTAAGGCAGTACACAAGGTAGAAAAGTCATAACTGTCAACTGAACTTATCTTACAAGCAAGGGAAGAGTTTGAAGATACCAAAGGGGTAATCAGAATCCGTAAATCACAGAAGAACAGACAATGCAATGCAATGACCAAAGGAAAAAGGAAAAAAAAACCTAATACATGTACTTCAACCAAGTTGATACAATCCGAAAATGGTTTACTCCTTCGTGTTCGTAGACTACATATGAAACAATTACAAGTTGTTTGATTGTAATTAAAGTGCTTGTTTGAAGAACAGGAATTCTTCTGGTACACAATTTGTTAGATACTGATGTACACCGATTTTAGAAATGGTGCTTGTGTAGCTTAAGCAGTCAGTACATAGTAAGGATATGTCGATGAACAGATGTGGCCTTTACTTGTTGAGAAGACAATCACTGTTTATTGTACATTTTGACAATGCATAGCTGTAAATACATATCTGTCTTATTAAGCTGTTTTCAGATTTGTAATTTAGTTGATTCTCAAATATTTTGGCTTTGAGCGTGCATGATAGGGGTTATTCCAGAAACGCAGATTGCAGTGAACGAAACATTAAATGGGTAACTGATTGCAACGCTAGAATCACAATAATCCTATATATCATAGATTATTTTGCATGGTATGGGATCACAATGCATATCGGTGACTTCTTCGCTAGGCATTTTTTCGTACATCATGAAAACAAAAGTTTAAACAATAATAGCTAACAATTTCTCCAATATTCACCAGGCAAACAATCAATCCTCATCTCAAAGTAGAATGAATTGAAGTTGTGCTGTCTTCCGGGTAACCTTTGAACCGTAATGAGAGCGAGGGGTTTGGCGCTTTAAAATCTGATTCAACCCACCATTTCTTTAGAAATGCCTGTATCAAGTCAGGGTCATTACGGTTTTCACAGTTTTCCGGTTGTTGACTGATTTTGTCTGTTTATATAATTATGAGTTTTGACTTTCCCTTTGTAAGATTGTTCGGAGTTCGGTAATTTTGTTATTACCCTTATATACCAAATGTATTTCACCACAGGTACAGTAGTGATGTAAACATCATACCATACGAACCAACTGGTGATTATAGTGATGTCATTATGTATAGCAGTATTGGTGATACAACTACTGGAAGTGTTGTTGACTTTTCTTCAGCTACCACAATATCTGGTTCTAAATTTGCTATCAAAGTAACACTTGAAAATGGTAGGTTGTTTTATTAGCATCATATAAGAACTATGTACTTAAATTACTATCACATATTATATTTGCTTATAACGTTTTCTGTCATGATATACACGTTTTAAGTACATTACATTTTCTAAGTCAAAATATTCTGAACTCTGAGCATTTTTCTTTTCTTTGACTTGTAGTGAACACAAAATTTGGCAAAATTTAGAGCCACTTTATTATTGTCCTTGTGTTTTGTATTTATTTCATTTCAGTTGATGAAATCGTTTGGTGTACATTTTGCTTAAAGTTAATGTACTATGATATTCTATGAAGCACAATATGGCATGGACTGAAATATGTATTTACTAACTTATATCACTAGGCAGGTCTACTAGTTCCGCCACTAGACGATAGATTCATGTTTTTTAGCAAAGAATATTTGCGTCAAAGAGTCAATTATAGTTGTTAAATCTATTTCTAAAGAAACATAGAACCTAATGTGTCTTATCTCACACGAAAACCATTGATTTCTCTAGATTTAAATGATTTATTGAAATAAAATCTGTAATTGATAAGTATTAGTATTGTATAATGTTTACATCACTACTGTACCTGTGGTGAAATACATGTGTTATAGGTTACCGCAAAGACAACACAACTTCAATTCATTCTACATTGAGATGAGGATTGATTGTTCGTTTGGTTGATATTGGTGAAAATGTTAACTATCATTGCTTACCATATTCAAATAGATACAATATGATCATGAGTGAGTGAGTGAGTGATTGTTGCTTAACGCCAATTCAGCAATTGTACAGCTATATCATGGCGATAAACAAGTTAATTTTCAATGAAATGATGATGAAGTCCGCTTTGTACTGGCCCAACACGCTGAGTTCGAACCCACGATCTACCACACTCGCGACGAGCACGCTGACCATTACACCACCGATGCGGTTCAATATGATTATGCATGACTGAAATATTTACCATATTCTATCAAGCACCATATGATTATGTGTGACTAAAACGTTTACCATATTCAATCAGATACAATATGATTATGCCTGACTAAAACATTTATCATATTCTATCAAGCACAATATGATTATGCAAGATCAAAACCTTTACACATTCAAACAGACACAATATGATTATGGAAGACTAACATTTTAACATATTCAAAAGGACACAATACGATTATAGCAGCACCAGCGTATAGCTGTAACGAATATAAATCCTTGTAGTGATGTTAACAGAGATATTACTACAACTAAAATTGTGAGGTCATAATGTATGCTATCATTTTCCCATGATTTGGTAGAAATATTTTGTTCGTGTTGGCAATAAAGTATTTCGTCATATTGTTGGAAATAAATGTTAGAGAATACCGTAGGGACAGTAAAAAATGGACAATCCAGAAAAACTGGTAACATAGGGTACATAGACGAAGACAAATACGGAACACAAAAACACAACACAATATGTGTTGGACTCCACTATGCACAACCCAGCACAAATAATGTAAACAAGACACGAGCCCTCTGTGAACTATTTCTGCTCTTCTCATTATTGATTTGTTTTGATAGTGCTGCTAATTTGAATTTATTACTTAATTTCATAACTTCTAAGCACTCACTGATATGTCTATTTGGCGATATCTTTATTGTAAATAATCATATTTTTCTTACGTTTGTAAAACAAATTTATCCTGAGGACCTAACGTTGAACAAGGCTAACAATCTAGCATTACAAGTGACTCATGCAAATGATTGGATCTGTATTGTTGGCTTAGTCTTTATTAACTAACCTTGTTAGTCCAGCTAACGTTGAACAAGGCTAACAACCTAGCATTACAAGTGACTCATGCAAATGATTGGATCTGTATTGTTGGCTTAGTCTTTATTAACTAACCTTGTTAGTCCAGCTAACGTTGAACAAGGCTAACAACCTAGCATTACAAGTGACTCATGCAAATGATTGGATCTGTATTATTGGCTTAGTCTTTATTAACTAACCTTGTTAGTCCAGCTAACGTTGAACAAGGCTAACAACCTAGCATTACAAGTGACTCATGCAAATGATTGGATCTGTATTGTTGGCTTAGTCTTTATTAACTAACCTTGTTAGTCCAGCTAACGTTGAAAAAGGCTAACAACCTAGCATTACAAGTGACTCATGCAAATGATTGGATCTGTATTATTGGCTTAGTCTTTATTAACTAACCTTGTTAGTCCAGAAACAAAATGTACACCAAGGATATCGTTTTCATATATTATTTCACTTTCACTAATTTTCATTAACAAATCAAATTAAATATTTTATTATTTTAAAACTGTTTTATAATGTGTGAAAATGATATTAACACAATAAAGATTTTGTCGATATGTACAATGTCACATGGGAAGATGTCATTAAAAACGGTATTACATATCCATGTTTCCATGGCGATGTAATTAACAAGAATAACATGTTTACTTGTAAAATCATTGACGATATTTATTGGGATCGGTTATAATGTGACAACTGTATGTGACTCTTTGAGGCAGGTGCTCTTTGTTTTAAGTCTAGCCAATTTGGTGGTAGAACTAGTAAACCGAACTAGAAATCAAATCAATGTATTTATATTTCGTTCAAAATAACACAATCATTTGGACTTGACAAAGGAGGCGTAGATCCTTTTTCTCCTAAGTACAGATTGTCTAGTATTATATGTGACGTGGCGTCCTTTCGTCTTTTTAGACCAGTTCGATCTGAACCTCTTCATGATAACAACAGAAAATTCCTCCATATTCCGTTTGCTAACAAAGGAATCGATGCTATTAACATCAGCAACATTCTTAATAGAAAAGAGGTCGTAAAAGAAATTCCACCATATTTCAAAAATCAATCTGTTCCCATGGTCTCCTATAGCTACAATAACAGCATTGGCAGTAAAATTTTCAACTACAAAGAAGCATTGCAAGATATTAACATAGAAGAGTACCCTAAGAACCCTCTGACTTGTGACTGCTCCCACTCTCCTTTTCAATACAACCCATCTGGACATGTAATCACTGGTGATCTGAATATCATTCAACATGAGAGTCTCCGAAAGGTGATTTCTCATGGTCCTAAATTCAGAGAACCTCAACACATCAATTGGAAACATAATTTCAAGATAATTATGGATGCTGTTGAAGATTATTCCAGAAGGTGGATAAAGAGAGAAGTAGACCAAGATCCTGAGTTAGAGTCCTTGTCAGACTGGGTTAGAACAATTAGGTCTCTAGTACAAGGTCGGATTCACAAACTCAAAGATTGTGTTAATAGTCGACCTAAGTCTGTATTTAAAGACCAAGAAGCTGTTAAGTGTCTTTCCTCTCTTCATGACAAATATGTTATCGTTCCTGCGGACAAGGCTTCCAACAATATCGTGTTTGTATGTAAATCATATTACTTCGAATGCCTAATCAAGGAATTGGGCATAAATAGCAACACCTCTAGTAATACCACATACAAACCAACTTCGTTCGACAAAGATGAAATCCTAGCTAACCACAGATCATTCATGATCTCTTTAAACATTCCCTCTGGTAAAGAGTCTGAGGATTTACCCTATTTATATTGGATACCTAAACTCCATAGGACACCATACAAAGAAAGGTACATAGCGGGATCATCAACTTGTTCGACGAAAGAATTGTCTATTCACCTGACAAAGATTCTGTCTGCAGTAAAAGAGGGGCAACAGAAATATTGTGAAACTGTTTACTCGCGTAGTGGCATAAATCACATGTGGATTTTGAAAAACTCTAAAGATCTTTTGGATAACCTGAAATCAAGATCTTTCTCTCCGGTATCCTCCATCAAAACTTTTGATTTTTCAACTCTATATACCACCCTACCGCATGACAAATTAAAAACCCGCTTAAAAGAAACAATTCATAAAGCTTTCAGTCATAGAAACTATGGCTCAAAATTTGTTGTGTTAAGCTACAATTCCACATATTTTTCAAACAAAATTCAAAAAGGTAAAACATGCTACTCCGAAGAACAAGTGATCAGTATGCTGGAGTTCCTCATCGATAACCGTAATGAGAGCGGGAGGTTTGGCGCCTTAAAATCAGATTCAACCCACCATTTCTTTAGAAATGCCTGTACCAAGTCAGGGTCATTACGGTTTTCACAGTTTTCCGGTTGTTGACTGATTTTATCTGTTTATATAATTATGAGATTTGACTTTCCGTTTGTAAGATTGTTCGGAGTTCGGTAATTTTGTTATTACCCTTATTTGTCTCCTTTGGAGGGACACTGTTTCAGCAGATCGTCGGCATACCAATGAGTACGAATTGTGCCCATCTTCTAGCCGATTTATTTTTATACTCATATGAGTCGGAGTTTCTTCAAAAGCTTGTAAAAGATAAGAAGATTCATGAGGCTAGAGCCTTTAATTTCACATACAGGTATATTGATGACGTTTTATCTATCAATAATTCTAGATTTCCAGAATTTCTTCCATTGATATATCCTCCAGAGCTGGAAGTTAAAGAGACCACCGATACAGCTTCGTCCGCATCATTTTTGGACTTGTACCTCGAATTTGACGACAGTGGTCAGCTCAGTACGAAAATTTATGATAAACGGGACGACTTCAATTTTAGAATCATAAATTTTCCAAACATGTGCAGCAATATACCAGCTTCTCCTGCATATGATGTTTACATCTCGCAATTGATTCGATATGCAAGGTCCAGTAGCAATTATTCTGATTTCCTGAAACGTCATCTTCATCTGAGAAACAGGCTACTGGACCAGGGCTATTAAAAGATTCGCCTTATTCGATCTCTTAAAAAGTTTATATTCCGATACCAAGATCTTGTCGAAATATATTCCGTTTCTGCAGAAACGATTATAAGCGATGCATTTTCACATAGTGAAAATGTATAAAGATAAAGAAGTCAAGAACAATGTCAAGGATATTTTTTTTTATCAATGTGTGACGTAAAAATATTTTTGACATTTACGTCACCGAATATGGTACTGCTTTGACAACTATTTTACCTATTTTGTTCCTGTATTTAAAAACTGTTATAGTGACAGCCGGAACCTTTGAACCGTAATGAGAGCGGGAGGTTTGGCGCCTTAAAATCTGATTCAACCCACCATTTCTTTAGAAATGCCTGTAGCAAGTCAGGGTCATTACGGTTTTCACAGTTTTCCGGTTGTTGACTGATTTTGTCTGTTTATATAATTATGAGTTTTGACTTTCCCTTTGTAAGATTGTTCGGAGTTCGGTAATTTTGTTATTACCCTATTAACACTCAATATTTAATTCGAACAAATTCAAAACATATTTATTTTAGTCTCCCACGAAGACCATTAATGTATTAAGATGGCTATGGTTTATAGATATTCCATCGATTGAAATATGAGTTATGATTTGCTTTGTCTTTAGAAAAATGGTCTTAAGCCAAGAAATTCTACCTTCCTGTCTAGTTGTCAATTAACTAAGATCATTCATTGATCATGTTACTGTACTGTACATGCTTATGTTCTCATTTATTTTTGTGATAGTGTGTGGTCTTTTTGAATGGCAGCGAATAGGTGGAGACCTTGTATTGCTTGTTTATATATGCATGGCAGTTGGAGATCCAAATATAAAAGAAGGAGGGTCGGTGTCCCACTAAATGCGCCACATCATCGCGCCTGTCCCAAACAGTGACATGCATTTTTACGAATTAAAATTAGAAGCAGTCATTTGTTATGCTGATTTGGTGGAATTATTGACCATCACTGTTTCTGGTATTCTGGTTTTCTACGCCATAAAACGTGCAGCAATATTTACTAAAATATTGTCGACAGCGACGTTAATTCCATGATTGGTATACAGTATTGAGGTTGCCAGTTGCGCCTTCTGATTAGCACTTTGTTAAGCTCAATACTTTTCGAAAGTATTGTATGTAAATAAACGTAGGAGAAATATGTAGGGACTATCAATAATGGAGTCTAAGGCAATATTGAACACAAGAGAAGAAAAAAGAAACAAAAACAAAAACAAAACAAAGCAAAACGGGGGTTAACCCAGGTGCTTGCGAAGGGTACACACTTCTTGTTGGTCATAAGACACTCCCCGTACTATCTATAGTCTCATCCGGTAGAAGTCTTGTTGGAGATAGAGGAAAAACCGTAGAAGAGAAAGGATCCATTGCCATTTTAGAAATGTATATTTCGTAACGGTCAACCAATTCGTGATGACGACCATAGAATGTCTGAAGCAATGACTTCAATATAGGAGCAACATAGTCTTGCTTGAGTAACCTTTGGTTACCGGGTTCAGAATACATATTGACCTTGTTTGACCTTATCTATTACAGACGATAGTAACTTTTGATTCCCAGATTCAGGATGCATATTGACATTATTTGACCTTTTCTATTACAGACAATGGTAACTTTTGGTTGCCAGATGTGGGATACATATTGAAATTATTTGACCTTATCTATTACAGACTGTGGTAACTGTTGGTTCCCAGATTCAGGATACATGTTGACCTTGTTTGACCTTATTTAATACAGACGATGGCAACCTTTGTTTCCCAGATTCAGGATACATGTTGACCTTGTTTGAATTTATCTATTACAGACAATGGTAACGTTTAGTTCCCAGATTCAGGATACATATTGACATTATTTGACATTATCTATTACAGACGATGGTACCTTTTGGTTTCCAGATTCAGGATACACATTGACCTTGTTTGACAACACGGCAACAAATGAAATAATATTTGATTGGGCTGTTAGTCAAAAAGACCAAGAATTCTTGTCATATGGTATATTAGTAGAACCAAGGGGAAATGATGACACATTTAATTATACACACAACGAAGGTGATACAACAGGTAAGACATATATACTGTTCTCACATTATATTTCTTAAATAAACGAAACATACCAATAAAATACAATCTACTCCAATATTAAACTGCCCAATAACCTGCTGAACTCGCCACATTTCGCCTTATAGTTTCAAAAATCCTTCGAATGACTATCCTGGAAGTGATGTGATATACGGGACGGGTTAGATGCATGAAGTAAGAAACCATGAAACACGTCCTTTATTTAAGTTGCATATGGTGTTGTTTGGTGATTTGGTTGTATGTTTGTATGTTTCATTGATATTGTTTTATCTGGTTATTTGTTTGTAATTACAGGAATTACCTGTTAAAATACTGGAATTACCTGTTAAAATACTGAAATTACCTGCTACAATACTGGAATTGTCTGCTAAAACACTGGAATTACCTGTTAAAATTCCAGAATTTCCTGTTAAAATACTGGAATTACCTGTTAAAATACCAGAATTTCCTGTTACAATACTGGAATTTCCTGTTAAAATACTGAAATTACCTGTTAAAATACTGAAATTACCTGTTATAAAACTGGCAGTGTCTGTTCAAATACTTGAATTACCTGTTAAAATACTTGAATTACCTGTTAAAATACTAGAATTGCCTGTTAAAATATTGAAATTACCTGTTAAAATACCCGAGTAACCTGTAAAAATACTGAAATTATCTGTTAAAATATCGGAATTACCTGTTAAAATATTGGAATTACCTGTTAAAATACTGAAATTACCTGTTAAAGTACTGGAATTCCCTGCTAAAATAATGAAATGCCCCATCTAACGTTCTGTATTTATCACTATTATCAATGATTCCAATTTAAAATGCAATTTATAATATACATTTGTAGATTGAATTTCATTCTAACGTTCTTTTTGTTATTATTTTTTTAATTTCCGGTGTTAAAGGTTACGTGATTCTGTCTAGTCCTCTTGTTTATAGACAGTCGTATACAGTATTCCTGTCTGCTGGAGACACATGTACCCACTGTGGTAGTGGAACGTTGTATGTGAACGTGGCCAATTTAGTAAGTATGATGTCATTACCGTGTACCTCGTCAGTCTAGACAGGTTGGATTTAGAGTTTTTGTGGACAGTTGGACATGTTTAAAGGTGACACAGGCCGATTCTTTTAACGGGTTCAATTGTCCGTAGAAATGCGACCTGTCTACACTGGTTGTATTTTATTTTTATACATAAGTGTGTTACTGGTATCGAGTTATTTTTATACATAAGTGTGTTACTGGTATCGAGTTTGACTTTTCTATAGTAACGACTGTTCCCAAAGTGTGGTATTTTATTTGTTTTATTTAATTGTTTTAATAATAATACATAAAGGTGACACATTTTATAATTAATTTACTGTGTCGTTTATATGCTTTGTTTTCTAGGCATATATATTTGGCTTTATCGTCTATGCAATTATTTTGTTTGGTTTCTGTAATATATGATAAAGGTAAAACTCTCTGGAATAACCTTCAGTGGACAAAATCTGTCAAGGTTTGGCGATAATGAAAAGAAAAATAATACAATAAGGTCTTTTCCTAGAATATGGGAGAATTACACTCCGCTTGCACATTTTTAGTAAAAAAATATATATTGATGTGAAAAACCACACTTTAACGATTGCCATGCATATCACCATAGTAATTTCAACAATCTACCAAGCGGTGTTAGCAAATACTTGCAAACTGCTATGCATAAAAAAATGAAATTAATTGAAATTGGCATGTATGTTGTTGTGCAAGAAGACAAGGCCACTAACAATATCGGTTTATGTGTAAATCACATTACATATGCACCGATTGCACTTATGAAAGAGGAAATCCTATGCAAATCATATATGTTTGTGTTACTTTGTTATTTCAACCAAAGACGAAGAACTGGTTCTTCCGGCACTCTATTGTGTTCCTAGATTACGCTTTTATCCTTACAAACAGCGTTATGCTGCTGTGTCTGCTAAATGCTCAATGAAACCTCTTTCTAAATTATTTACATCTATTATATCAGCGGTCAAAACCGGGCTTGAGAATTACTGCGAAACTAGCTACTAAAGGGGTGGTATGAATCAGTTGTGGATTCTGAAAAATGCTAAAGATAATGTTATAGTACATACAATCAAGATACCTGCCAATAACATTAAAAAATTTGACCTATCTAACTGCTACACAACTAAAAACTGATAGACAGAATAAAGGAATTATTCCTACTGTGTTTCATAGAAAGATTGGTCACATAGATGCAAATATATTGTCTTAGGAAGGGACTAATCTTATTTTGTAAAAACAAAACCACTCTCGTTCTACTTAAAAGTTCTCTGAAACTGATATCACCAAAATGCTCGAGTTTATGATTGACACCATATTTGTTATGCTTAGTGGGCGTGTGTTTCAACAGACAGTCGGAATTCCTCTAAGTACCAACTGTGCTCCCTTTCTCGTGGAATTGTTCCTTTATTCGTATGAGGCACACTTCATGCAGGGACCTCTAACAAAAATGAAATGAAACTAGCCCGATCCTTTAGTACATGTATCTCGTTCCGTAATATAGATGATATCCGTTCACTAAATAATTCAAAGTTTTGTGATTTAGTTGATTTTTCATCTAGCCCATTGAACTTTAAATAAAGAATACCACAGGTTCAGATAGGTCTGCTTCATACCTTGATCTACACCTCAAAGGTAACAATGAGGTCCGGTTAAGAATGAAACTTTGCACAACAAAAAGATGATTTCAATTTTCCATTATGAATTTTCCATTTACATGTATATGTAGCAACATTCCTGCAACACCTACATATGGAATATATAACTCTCAGTTGATGTTCCAGAGTTTGTGGTTCCTATCATCATTTCCTTGACAGTAGGTTACTGCTAACAAGGAGCTACTGAATCAAGGGCTCCTAGTGGTTAAATTGAAGTCATGACTTCGAAAGTTGTATGGTCGTGACCATGACTTGGTTAACCGCTATGACTTCGAAAGTTGTACGGTCATGACCATGACTTGGTTAACCGCTATGACTTAGAAAGTTGTATTGTCGTGACCATGACTTGGTTAACCGCTACGGTGCCACAAATGACCATGGATATGTTCCGTTTGTCGTAATCACACTATGGTCCTTTCTTCATTCATGATTTATTACCGGATTTGTTATAAGCTTAATACGACGGCTTCTACTAGTGAAGTTGGAACTGCTTACCCCTCCGGTGCACTTGAGTTCGACTCCGTTATTTTGTTTATCTTAGTGACTTTCGTGTTGCTCATGTTACATGTTTTCACGTTTTTAGTTTCGTGTTGTGATGTACTCTAAAATTTTCGCATTAAGACGATATTCGGTTCTTCTTTACTCCAAGTTGTTTTTTAGGGGTTTCATGTTATATTGATGATATCTTGTGTCGGGGAAAACTACCGACATGCCGAAAGACAGAGACAAACCTCATCAGATTCAGACCAGGATTCCAACTTAAGACAAATCCCATATTTATAGTCTTTGTTGTGACCCCACCGAACATTGAACTCGCAATCTGCTGTAAACCATTACGACACCGCAGAAATATGTTCTAGAACAACGAAAAGAATGTTTAAACAGTGATGGTCAACCACTCCACCAATATCAACTAAACGAATGTATTAATGAGGATGTCTATATTCTAAATTATTTTCCTTACATTTATTGGTGTGCTAATAAATTGTAAATATTTATAGTGTCCATGAAGTAACTGTGTTTAATATAGACTAATCGGACAATAAGGAAAAAACATGCATATTGTTGTGGCTGACCCGCACCAGTAGCTGAACGTAATATATTGTGATATTTTGTTTGTTACTTGAAATGAGAGGTGGTTGTTCGTTTTATTGATATTTGTTGTTCATAACTAATTAAACGTTCTTTTCATAATTGACATAATCTGTAAAATTACCACCTTAATTTTTATTGTTGGTTTGTTTTTATTTTAATTATATTGTTATTGTCTTCACTCTCACTCACATGTTTTTATTTATTTGTTTTGTTTTCTTGTACAACATTTGGGAAATTAAAACAAAAACAATGTATTTATTTAATATGTATTGACAGTATATTGTCTACTATAACCGAAAACAAATGTTGACGTACAACAGCCAAGCGGTTAATGGCGTGTGTTATATATTCTAAATCTCAGTGTTAATTTGGATCAGACAGATCAGTCCTACTTTTAATTGTAATTGTAAACCGGTCTTACTTTTAATTATAATTGTAAACTGGTATTACTTTTAATTGTAATTGTAAACGGCCTTACTTTTAATTCTAATTGTAAGCTGGTCTTACTTTTAATTATAATTGTAAACTGGTCTTACTTTATATCATAATTGTAAACTGGTCTTACTTTTAATTATAATTGTAAACTGGTCTTACTTTTAATTATAATTGTAAACTGATCTTACTTTTAATTGTAATTGTAAACCGGTATTACTTTTAACTATAATTGTAAGCCGGTCTTACTTTTAATTGTAAATGTAAGCCGGTCTTACTTTAAATTATAATTATAAACCGGTCTTACTTTTAACTATAATTGTAAACTGGTCTTACTTTATATTATAATTGTAAACTGGTCTTACTTTTAATTATAATTGTAAACCGGTCTAACTTTAAATTATAATTGTAAACCGGTCTTGCTTTTAATTGTAATTGTAAACTGGTCTTACTTTACATTGTAATTATAAACTGGTCTTACTTTATATTGTAATTGTAAATCGGTCTTTCTTTTGATTTTAATTGTAAACTGGTCTTGCTTTTAATTATAATTGTAAACCGGTCTTACTTTTGATTATAATTATAAACTGGTCTTACTTTTAATTATAATTGTAAACCGGTCTAACTTTAAATTATAATTGTAAACCGGTCTTGCTTTTAATTGTAATTGTAAACTGGTCTTACTTTACATTGTAATTATAAACTGGTCTTACTTTATATTGTAATTGTAAATCGGTCTTTCTTTTGATTTTAATTGTAAACTGGTCTTGCTTTTAATTATAATTGTAAACCGGTCTTACTTTTAATTTTAATTGTAAACTGGTCTTACTTTTGATTATAATTATAAACTGGTCTTACTTTTAACTATAATTGTAAGCCGGTCTTACTTTTAATTGCAATTGTAAACTGGTCTTACTTTTAATTATAATTGTAAACCGATATTGTTTTTAACTATAAGTGTAAGCCGGTCTTACTTTTAATTTTAATTGTAAACTGGTCTTACTTGTAATTATAATTGTAAACCGGTCTAGCTTTTAACTATAATTGTAAGCCGTTCTTACTTTTAAATCTAATTGTAAGCTGGTCTAACTTGATATTGTAATTGTAAACTGGTCTTACTTTAAATTATAATTGTAAACCAGTCTTACTTTTAACTATAATTGTAAGCCGATCTTACTTTTGATTTTAATTGTAAACTGGTCTTACTTTTAATTTTAATTGTAAACCGGTCTTACTTTTAATTATAATTGTAAACTGGTCTTACTTTTAATTGTTATTGTAAACGGCCTTACTTTTAATTTTAATTGTAAGCTGGTCTTACTTTTAATTATAATTGTAAACTGGTCTTACTTTATATCATAATTGTAAACTGGTCTTACTTTTAATTATAATTGTAAACTGGTCTTGCTTTATATCATAATTGTAAACTGGTCTTACTTTATATATAATTGGAAACTGGTCTTACTTTTAATCATAATTGTAAACCGGTCTTGCTTTTAATTATAATTGTAAGCCGGTCTTACTTTTAATTTTAATTGTAAACTGGTCTTATTTCATATTGTAATTGTAAACTGGTCTTACTTTAAATTATAATTGTAAACTTGTCTTACTTTTAATTATAATTGTAAACCGGTCTTCCTTTTAATTGTAATTGTAAACCAGTCTTACTTTTAATTGTAATTTTAAACCGGTCTTACTTTTAATTTTAATTGTAAACCGGTCTTACTTTCAATTTTAATTGTAAACCGGTCTTACTTTTAATTGTAATTGTAAGCCGGTCTTACTTTTAATTATAATTGTAAACTGGTCTTACTTTTAATTGTTATTGTAAACGGCCTTACTTTTAATTTTAATTGTAAGCTGGTCTTACTTTTAATTATAATTGTAAACTGGTCTTACTTTATATCATAATTGTAAACTGGTCTTACTTTTAATTATAATTGTAAACTGGTCTTGCTTTATATCATAATTGTAAACTGGTCTTACTTTATATATAATTGGAAACTGGTCTTACTTTTAATCATAATTGTAAACCGGTCTTGCTTTTAATTATAATTGTAAGCCGGTCTTACTTTTAATTTTAATTGTAAACTGGTCTTATTTCATATTGTAATTGTAAACTGGTCTTACTTTAAATTATAATTGTAAACTTGTCTTACTTTTAATTATAATTGTAAACCGGTCTTCCTTTTAATTGTAATTGTAAACCAGTCTTACTTTTAATTGTAATTTTAAACCGGTCTTACTTTTAATTTTAATTGTAAACCGGTCTTACTTTCAATTTTAATTGTAAACCGGTCTTACTTTTAATTGTAATTGTAAGCCGGTCTTACTTTTAATTTTAATTGTAAGCCGGTCTTACTTTTAATTTTAATTGTAAACTGGTCTTACTTTTAATTTTAATTGTAAACCGGTCTTTCTTTTAATTTTAATTGTAAACTGGTCTTACTTTTAATTTTAATTGTAAGCTGGTCTTACTTTTAATTGTAATTGTAAGCCGGTCTTACTTTTAATTTTAATTGTAAGCTGGTCTTACTTTTAATTTTAATTGTAAGCTGGTCTTACTTTTAATTTTAATTGTAAACTGGTCTTACTTTTAATTTTAATTGTAAACCGGTCTTTCTTTTAATTTTAATTTTAAACTGGTCTTGCTTTTAATTATAATTGTAAACCGGTCTTACTTTTAATTTTAATTGTAAACTGGTTTTACTTTTGATTATAATTATAAACTGGTCTTACTTTTAACTATAATTGTAAGCCGGTCTTACTTTTAATTGCAATTGTAAACTGATCTTACTTTTAATTATAATTGTAAACCGATATTGCTTTTAACTATAAGTGTAAGCCGGTCTTACTTTTAATTTTAATTGGAAACTTGTCTTACTTTTAATTATAATTGTAAACCGGTCTAGCTTTTAACTATAATTGTAAGCCGTTCTTACTTTTAAATCTAATTGTAAGCTGGTCTAACTTGATATTGTAATTGTAAACTGGTCTTACTTTAAATTATAATTGTAAACCAGTCTTACTTTTAACTATAATTGTAAACTGGTCTTACTTTATATATAATTGGAAACTGGTCTTACTTTTAATCATAATTGTAAACCGGTCTTGCTTTTAATTATAATTGTAAGCCGGTCTTACTTTTAATTTTAATTGTAAACTGGTCTTACTTTTTATTATAATTTTAAACTGGTCTTACTTTTAATTATAATTGTAAACCGGTCTTGCTTTTAATTGTAATTGTAAACCAGTCTTACTTTTGATTGTAATTTTAAACCGGTCTTACTTTTAATTTTAATTGTAAACTGGTCTTACTTTTAACTTTAATTGTAAACCGGTCTTACTTTCAATTTTAATTGTAAACCGGTCTTACTTTTAATTGTAATTTTAAGCCGGTCTTACTTTTAATTTTAATTGTAAGCCGGTTTTACTTTTAATTTTAATTGTTAACTGGTCTTGCTTTTAATTGTAATTGTAAACCGGTCTTACTTTTTAATTGCAATTTTAAACCGGTCTTACTTTTAATTTTAAAATGTAAGCTGATCTTACTTTTAATTTTAATTGTAAACTGGTCTTACTTTTGATTTTAATTGTAAGCTGGTCTTACTTTATATTGTAATTGTAAACCGGTCTTACTTTTAATTGTAATTGTAAGCCGATCTTACTTTTAATTTTAATTGTCAACTGGTCTTACTTTTAATTTTAATTGTAAACTGGTCTTACTTTTAATTTTAATTGTAAACCGGTCTTTCTTTTAATTGTAATTGTAAACTGGTCTTACTTTTAATTTTAATTGTAAACCCGTCTTACTTTTAATGTTAATTGTAAACTGGTCTTACTTTTAATTTTAATTGTAAACCCGTCTTACTTTTAATGTTAATTGTAAGCTGGTCTTACTTTTAATTGTAATTGTAAACTGGTCTTGCTTTTAACTATAATTGTAAACTGGTCTTACTTTATATTATAATTGTAAACTGGTCTTACTTTTAATTATAATTGTAAACCGGTCTTCCTTTTAATTATAATTGTAAGCCGGTCTTACTTTTGATTTTAATTGTAAACTGGTCTTACTTTTAATTATAATTGTAAACTGGTCTTACTTTTATCTAAAATTGTAAGCCGATCTTACTTTTGATTTTAATTGTAAACTGGTCTTGCTTTTAATTATAATTGTTAACCAGTCTTACTTTTAATTTTAATTGTAAACTGGTCTTACTTTTAATTTTAATTGTAAACCGGTCTTGCTTTTAATTATAATTGTAAGCCGGTCTTACTTTTAATTTTAATTGTAAACTGGTCTTACTTTTTATTATAATTTTAAACTGGTCTTACTTTTAATTATAATTGTAAACCGGTCTTACTTTTAATTTTAATTGTAAACTGGTCTTACTTGTAATTATAATTGTAAACCGGTTTTGCTTTTAACTATAATTGTAAGCCGTTCTTACTTTTAATTCTAATTGTAAACTGGTCTTACTTCATATTGTAATTGTAAACTGGTCTTACTTTAAATTATAATTGTAAACTTGTCTTACTTTTAATTATAATTGTACACCGGTCTTCCTTTTAATTGTAATTGCAAACCAGTCTTACTTTTAATTGTAATTTTAAACCGGTCTTACTTTTAATTTTAATTGTAAACCGGTCTTACTTTCAATTGTAATTGTAAGCCGGTCTTACTTTTAATGTTAATTGTAAGCCGGTCCTACTTTTAATTTTAATTGTAAACTGGTCTTACTTTTAATTTTAATTGTAAACTGGTCTTACTTTTAATTTTAATTGTAAACCGGTCTTTCTTTTAATTTTAATTGTAAACTGGTCTTACTTTTAATTTTAATTGTAAACCCGTCTTACTTTTAATGTTAATTGTAAGCTGGTCTTACTTTTAATTGTAATTGTAAACTGGTCTTGCTTTTTACTATAATTGTAAACTGGTCTTACTTTATATTATAATTGTAAACTGGTCTTACTTTTAATTATAATTGTAAACCGGTCTTGCTTTTAATTATAATTGTAAGCCGGTGTTACTTTTGATTTTAATTATAAACTAGTCTTACTTTTAATTATAATTGTAAACTGGTCTTACATTTATCTATAATTGTAAGCCGGTCTTACTTTTGATATGAATTGTAAACTGGTCTTGCTTTTAATTATAATTGTAAACCGGTCTTACTTTTAATTTTAATTGTAAACTGGTCTTATTTTGATTATAATTATAAACTGGTCTTACTTTTAACTATAATTGTAAGCCGGTCTTACTTTTAATTGCAATTGTAAACTGGTCTTACTTTTAATTATAATTGTAAACCGATATTGCTTTTAACTATAAGTGTAAGCCGTTCTTACTTTTAATTTTAATTGGAAACTGGTCTTACTTTTAATTATAATTGTAAACCGGTCTAGCTTTTGACTATAATTGTAGGCCGTTCTTACTTTTAATTCTAATTGTAAGCTGGTCTAACTTGATATTGTAATTGTAAGCTGGTCTTACTTTTTATTATAATTTTAAACTGGCCTTACTTTTAATTATAATTGTAAACCAGTCTTACTTTTAATTATAATTTTGAACGGTCTTACTTTTAATTTTAATTGTAAACTGGTCTTACTTTTAATTTTAATTGTAAACCGGTCTTACTTTCAATTTTAATTGTAAACCGGTCTTACTTTTAATTGTAATTTTAAGCCGGTCTTACTTTTAATTTTAATTGTAAGCCGGTTTTACTTTTAATTTTAATTGTTAACTGGTCTTGCTTTTAATTGTAATTGTAAACCGGTCTTACTTTTTAATTGTAATTTTAAACCGGTCTAACTTTTAATTTTAATTGTAAGCCGGTTTTACTTTTAATTTTAATTGTTAACTGGTCTTGCTTTTAATTGTAATTGTAAACCGGTCTTACTTTTTAATTGTAATTTTAAACCGGTCTTACTTTTAATTTTAAAATGTAAGCTGATCTTACTTTTAATTTTGATTGTAAACTGGTCTTACTTTTGATTTTAATTGTAAGCTGGTCTTACTTTATATTGTAATTGTAAACCGGTCTTACTTTTAATTGTAATTGTAAGCCGATCTTACTTTTAATTTTAATTGTAAACTGCTCTTACTTTTAATTTTAATTGTCAACTGGTCTTACTTTTAATTTTAATTGTAAACCGGTCTTACTTTTAATTTTAATTGTAAACTGGTCTTACTTTTAATTTTAATTGTAAACCCGTCTTACTTTTAATGTTAATTGTAAGCTGGTCTTACTTTTAATTGTAATTGTAAACTGGTCTTGCTTTTAGGTATAGTTGTAAACTGGTCTTACTTTATATTATAATTGTAAACTGGTCTTACTCTTAATTATAATTGTAAACCGGTCTTCCTTTTAATTATAATTGTAAGCCGGTCTTACTTTTGATTTTAATTGTAAACTGGTCTTACTTTTAATTATAATTGTAAACCGGTCTTACTTTTAATTTTAATTGTAAACTGGTCTTACTTGTAATTATAATTGTAAACCGATCTTGCTTTTAACTATAATTGTAAGCCGTTCTTACTTTTAATTCTAATTGTAAACTGGTCTTACTTCATATTGTAATTGTAAACTGGTCTTACTTTAAATTATAATTGTAAACTTGTCTTACTTTTAATTATAATTGTAAACCGGTCTTCCTTTTAATTGTAATTGTAAACCAGTCTTACGTTTAATTGTAATTTTAAACCGGTCTTACTTTTAATTTTAATTGTAAACTGGTCTTACTTTTAATTTTAATTGTAAACCGGTCTTACTTTCAATTTTAATTGTAAACCGGTCTTACTTTTAATTGTAATTTTAAGCCGGTCTTACTTTTAATTTTAATTGTAAGCCGGTTTTACTTTTAATTTTAATTGTTAACTGGTCTTGCTTTTAATTGTAATTGTAAACCGGTCTTACTTTTTAATTGTAATTTTAAGCCGGTCTTACTTTTAATTTTAATTGTAAGCCGGTTTTACTTTTAATTTTAATTGTTAACTGGTCTTGCTTTTAATTGTAATTGTAAACCGGTCTTACTTTTTAATTGTAATTTTAAACCGGTCTTACTTTTAATTTTAAAATGTAAGCTGATCTTACTTTTAATTTTAATTGTAAACTGGTCTTACTTTTGATTTTAATTGTAAGCTGGTCTTACTTTATATTGTAATTGTAAACCGGTCTTACTTTTAATTGTAATTGTAAGCCGATCTTACTTTTAATTTTAATTGTAAGCCGGTCTTACTTTTAATTTTAATTGTAAACTGGTCTTACTTTTAATTTTAATTGTAAACTGGTCTTACTTTTAATTTTAATTGTAAACCTGTCTTTCTTTTAATTTTAATTGTAAACTGGTCTTACTTCTAACTTTAATTGTAAACCCGTCTTACTTTTAATGTTAATTGTAAGCTGGTCTTACTTTTAATTGTAATTGTAAACTGGTCTTGCTTTTAACTATAATTGTAAACTGGTCTTACTTTATATTATAATTGTAAACTGGTCTTACTTTTAATTATAATTGTAAACCGGTCTTCCATTTAATTATAATTGTAAGCCGGTCTTACTTTTGATTTTAATTGTAAACTGGTCTTACTTTTAATTTTAATTGTAAACTGGTCTTACTTTTAATTTTAATTGTAAACCTGTCTTTCTTTTAATTTTAATTGTAAACTGGTCTTACTTCTAACTTTAATTGTAAACCCGTCTTACTTTTAATGTTAATTGTAAGCTGGTCTTACTTTTAATTGTAATTGTAAACTGGTCTTGCTTTTAACTATAATTGTAAACTGGTCTTACTTTATATTATAATTGTAAACTGGTCTTACTTTTAATTATAATTGTAAACCGGTCTTCCATTTAATTATAATTGTAAGCCGGTCTTACTTTTGATTTTAATTGTAAACTGGTCTTAATTTTAATTATAATTGTAAACTGGTCTTACTTTTATCTAAAATTGTAAGCCGGTCTTACTTTTGATTTTAATTGTAAACTGGTCTTACTTTTAATTTTAATTGTAAACCGGTCTTGCTTTTAATTATAATTGTAAGCCGGTCTTACTTTTAATTTTAATTGTAAACTTGTCTTACTTTTGATTTTAATTGTAAGCTGGTCTTTCTTTATATTGTAATTGTAAACCGGTCTTACTTTTAATTGTAATTGTAAGCCGATCTTACTTTTAATTTTAATTGTAAACTGCTCTTACTTTTAATTTTAATTGTAAACTGGTCTTACTTTTAATTTTAATTGTAAACCGGTCTTTCTTTTAATTTTAATTGTAAACCGGTCTTACTTTTAATTTTAATTGTAAACCCGTCTTACTTTTAATGTTAATTGTAAGCTGGTCTTACTTTTAATTGTAATTGTAAACTGGTCTTGTTTTTAGGTATAATTGTAAACTGGTCTTACTTTATATTATAATTGTAAACTGGTCTTACTTTTAATTATAATTGTAAACCGGTCTAGCTTTTAACTATAGTTGTAAGCCGTTCTTACTTTTAAATCTAATTGTAAGCTGGTCTAACTTGATATTGTAATTGTAAGCTGGTCTTACTTTAAATTATAATTGTAAACCAGTCTTACTTTTAACTATAATTGTAAACTGGTCTTACTTTATATATAATTGGAAACAGGTCTTACTTTTAATCATAATTGTAAACCGGTCTTGCTTTTAATTATAATTGTAAGCCGGTCTTACTTTTAATTTTAATTGTAAACTGGTCTTACTTTTTATTATAATTTTAAACTGGTCTTACTTTTAATTATAATTGTAAACCGGTCTTACTTTTAATTTTAATTGTAAACTGGTCTTACTTTTAATTTTAATTGTAAACCGGTCTTACTTTCAATTTTAATTGTAAACCGGTCTTACTTTTAATTGTAATTTTAAGCCGGTCTTACTTTTAATTTTAATTGTAAGCCGGTTTTACTTTTAATTATAATTGTAAACCGGTCTTGCTTTTAATTGTAATTGTAAACCAGTCTTACGTTTAATTGTAATTTTAAACCGGTCTTACTTTTAATTTTAATTGTAAACTGGTCTTACTTTTAATTTTAATTGTAAACCGGTCTTACTTTCAATTTTAATTGTAAACCGGTCTTACTTTTAATTGTAATTTTAAGCCGGTCTTACTTTTAATTTTAATTGTAAGCCGGTTTTACTTTTAATTTTAATTGTTAACTGGTCTTGCTTTTAATTGTAATTGTAAACCGGTCTTACTTTTTAATTCTAATTTTAAACCGGTCTTACTTTTAATTTTAATTGTAAACCGGTCTTACTTTTAATTTTAATTGTAAACCCGTCTTACTTTTAATGTTAATTGTAAGCTGGTCTTACTTTTAATTGTAATTGTAAACTGGTCTTGCTTTTAGGTATAATTGTAAACTGGTCTTACTTTATATTATAATTGTAAACTGGTCTTTTAATTATAATTGTAAACCGGTCTAGCTTTTAACTATAGTTGTAAGCCGTTCTTACTTTTAAATCTAATTGTAAGCTGGTCTAACTTGATATTGTAATTGTAAGCTGGTCTTACTTTAAATTATAATTGTAAACCAGTCTTACTTTTAACTATAATTGTAAACTGGTCTTACTTTATATATAATTGGAAACAGGTCTTACTTTTAATCATAATTGTAAACCGGTCTTGCTTTTAATTATAATTGTAAGCCGGTCTAACTTTTAATGTTAATTGTAAACTGGTCTTACTTTTTATTATAATTTTAAACTGGTCTTACTTTTAATTATAATTGTAAACCGGTCTTGCTTTTAATTGTAATTGTAAACCAGTCTTACGTTTAATTGTAATTTTAAACCGGTCTTACTTTTAATTTTAATTGTAAACTGGTCTTACTTTTAATTTTAATTGTAAACCGGTCTTACTTTCAATTTTAATTGTAAACCGGTCTTACTTTTAATTGTAATTTTAAGCCGGTCTTACTTTTAATTTTAATTGTAAGCCGGTTTTACTTTTAATTTTAATTGTTAACTGGTCTTGCTTTTAATTGTAATTGTAAACCGGTCTTACTTTTTAATTGTAATTTTAAGCCGGTCTTACTTTTAATTTTAATTGTAAGCCGGTTTTACTTTTAATTTTAATTGTTAACTGGTCTTGCTTTTAATTGTAATTGTAAACCGGTCTTACTTTTTAATTGTAATTTTAAACCGGTCTTACTTTTAATTTTAAAATGTAAGCTGATCTTACTTTTAATTTTAATTGTAAACTGGTCTTACTTTTGATTTTAATTGTAAGCTGGTCTTACTTTATATTGTAATTGTAAACCGGTCTTACTTTTAATTGTAATTGTAAGCCGATCTTACTTTTAATTTTAATTGTAAGCCGGTCTTACTTTTAATTTTAATTGTAAACTGGTCTTACTTTTAATTTTAATTGTAAACCTGTCTTTCTTTTAATTTTAATTGTAAACTGGTCTTACTTTTAATTTTAATTGTAAACCCGTGTTACTTTTAATGTTAATTGTAAGCTGGTCTTACTTTTAATTGTAATTGTAAACTGGTCTTGCTTTTAACTATAATTGTAAACTGGTCTTACTTTATATTATAATTGTAAACTGGTCTTACTTTTAATTATAATTGTAAACCGGTCTTCCATTTAATTATAATTGTAAGCCGGTCTTACTTTTGATTTTAATTGTAAACTGGTCTTAATTTTAATTATAATTGTAAACTGGTCTTACTTTTATCTAAAATTGTAAGCCGGTCTTACTTTTGATTTTAATTGTAAACTGGTCTTACTTTTAATTTTAATTGTAAACCGGTCTTGCTTTTAATTATAATTGTAAGCCGGTCTTACTTTTAATTTTAATTGTAAACTTGTCTTACTTTTATTATGATTTTAAACTGGTCTTACTTTTAGTTATAATTGTAAACCGGTCTTACTTTTTAATTGTAATTTTAAACCGGTTTTACTTTTAATTTTAATTGTTAACTGGTCTTGCTTTTAATTGTAATTGTAAACCGGTCTTACTTTTTAATTGTAATTTTAAACCGGTCTTACTTTTAATTTTAATTGTAAACCGGTCTTACTTTTAATTTTAATTGTAAACCCGTCTTACTTTTAATGTTAATTGTAAGCTGGTCTTACTTTTAATTGTAATTGTAAACTGGTCTTGCTTTTAGGTATAATTGTAAACTGGTCTTACTTTATATTATAATTGTAAACTGGTCTTACTTTTAATTATAATTGTAAACCGGTCTAGCTTTTAACTATAGTTGTAAGCCGTTCTTACTTTTAAATCTAATTGTAAGCTGGTCTAACTTGATATTGTAATTGTAAGCTGGTCTTACTTTAAATTATAATTGTAAACCAGTCTTACTTTTAACTATAATTGTAAACTGGTCTTACTTTATATATAATTGGAAACAGGTCTTACTTTTAATCATAATTGTAAACCGGTCTAGCTTTTAACTATAGTTGTAAGCCGTTCTTACTTTTAAATCTAATTGTAAGCTGGTCTAACTTGATATTGTAATTGTAAGCTGGTCTTACTTTAAATTATAATTGTAAACCAGTCTTACTTTTAACTATAATTGTAAACTGGTCTTACTTTATATATAATTGTAAACTGGTCTTACTTTTTATTATAATTTTAAACTGGTCTTACTTTTAATTATAATTGTAAACCGGTCTTGCTTTTAATTGTAATTGTAAACCAGTCTTACGTTTAATTGTAATTTTAAACCGGTCTTACTTTTAATTTTAATTGTAAACCGGTCTTCCATTTAATTATAATTGTAAGCCGGTCTTACTTTTGATTTTAATTGTAAACTGGTCTTAATTTTAATTATAATTGTAAACTGGTCTTACTTTTATCTAAAATTGTAAGCCGGTCTTACTTTTGATTTTAATTGTAAACTGGTCTTACTTTTAATTTTAATTGTAAACCGGTCTTGCTTTTAATTATAATTGTAAGCCGGTCTTACTTTTAATTTTAATTGTAAACTTGTCTTACTTTTATTATGATTTTAAACTGGTCTTACTTTTAGTTATAATTGTAAACCGGTCTTACTTTTTAATTGTAATTTTAAACCGGTTTTACTTTTAATTTTAATTGTTAACTGGTCTTGCTTTTAATTGTAATTGTAAACCGGTCTTACTTTTTAATTGTAATTTTAAACCGGTCTTACTTTTAATTTTAATTGTAAACCGGTCTTACTTTTAATTTTAATTGTAAACCCGTCTTACTTTTAATGTTAATTGTAAGCTGGTCTTACTTTTAATTGTAATTGTAAACTGGTCTTGCTTTTAGGTATAATTGTAAACTGGTCTTACTTTATATTATAATTGTAAACTGGTCTTACTTTTAATTATAATTGTAAACCGGTCTAGCTTTTAACTATAGTTGTAAGCCGTTCTTACTTTTAAATCTAATTGTAAGCTGGTCTAACTTGATATTGTAATTGTAAGCTGGTCTTACTTTAAATTATAATTGTAAACCAGTCTTACTTTTAACTATAATTGTAAACTGGTCTTACTTTATATATAATTGGAAACAGGTCTTACTTTTAATCATAATTGTAAACCGGTCTAGCTTTTAACTATAGTTGTAAGCCGTTCTTACTTTTAAATCTAATTGTAAGCTGGTCTAACTTGATATTGTAATTGTAAGCTGGTCTTACTTTAAATTATAATTGTAAACCAGTCTTACT
The DNA here is from genome assembly GCA_963383655.1 of Bathymodiolus septemdierum. Lineage (NCBI taxonomy): Eukaryota > Metazoa > Mollusca > Bivalvia > Mytilida > Modiolidae > Bathymodiolus > Bathymodiolus septemdierum. The sequence continues at coordinate 115,932,834 of OY726520.1, forward strand.
TTTAACTATAATTGTAAACTGGTCTTACTTTATATATAATTGTAAACTGGTCTTACTTTTTATTATAATTTTAAACTGGTCTTACTTTTAATTATAATTGTAAACCGGTCTTGCTTTTAATTGTAATTGTAAACCAGTCTTACGTTTAATTGTAATTTTAAACCGGTCTTACTTTTAATTTTAATTGTAAACTGGTCTTACTTTTAATTTTAATTGTAAACCGGTCTTACTTTCAATTTTAATTGTAAACCGGTCTTACTTTTAATTGTAATTTTAAGCCGGTCTTACTTTTTATTTTAATTGTAAGCCGGTTTTACTTTTAATTTTAATTGTTAACTGGTCTTGCTTTTAATTGTAATTGTAAACCGGTCTTACTTTTTAATTGTAATTTTAAACCGGTCTAACTTTTAATTTTAATTGTGAGCCGGTTTTACTTTTAATTTTAATTGTTAACTGGTCTTGCTTTTAATTGTAATTGTAAACCGGTCTTACTTTTTAATTGTAATTTTAAACCGGTCTTACTTTTAATTTTAAAATGTAAGCTGATCTTACTTTTAATTTTAATTGTAAACTGGTCTTACTTTTGATTTTAATTGTAAGCTGGTCTTACTTTATATTGTAAATGTAAACCGGTCTTACTTTTAATTGTAATTGTAAGCCGATCTTACTTTTAATTTTAATTGTAAGCCGGTCTTACTTTTAATTTTAATTGTAAACTGGTCTTACTTTTAATTTTAATTGTAAACTGGTCTTACTTTTAATTTTAATTGTAAACCTGTCTTTCTTTTTATTTTAATTGTAAACTGGTCTTACTTTTAATTTTAATTGTAAACCCGTCTTACTTTTAATGTTAGTTGTAAGCTGGTCTTACTTTTAATTGTAATTGTAAACTGGTCTTACTTTTAATTATAATTGTAAACCGGTCTTGCTTTTAATTGTAATTGTAAACCAGTCTTACGTTTAATTGTAATTTTAAACCGGTCTTACTTTTAATTTTAATTGTAAACTGGTCTTACTTTTAATTTTAATTGTAAACCGGTCTTACTTTCAATTTTAATTGTAAACCGGTCTTACTTTTAATTGTAATTTTAAGCCGGTCTTACTTTTAATTTTAATTGTAAGCCGGTTTTACTTTTAATTTTAATTGTTAACTGGTCTTGCTTTTAATTGTAATTGTAAACCGGTCTTACTTTTTAATTGTAATTTTAAACCGGTCTAACTTTTAATTTTAATTGTAAGCCGGTTTTACTTTTAATTTTAATTGTTAACTGGTCTTGCTTTTAATTGTAATTGTAAACCGGTCTTACTTTTTAATTGTAATTTTAAACCGGTCTTACTTTTAATTTTAAAATGTAAGCTGATCTTACTTTTAATTTTAATTGTAAACTGGTCTTACTTTTGATTTTAATTGTAAGCTGGTCTTACTTTATATTGTAAATGTAAACCGGTCTTACTTTTAATTTTAATTGTAAGCCGGTCTTACTTTTAATTTTAATTGTAAACCTGTCTTTCTTTTTATTTTAATTGTAAACTGGTCTTACTTTTAATTTTAATTGTAAACCCGTCTTCCATTTAATTATAATTGTAAGCCGGTCTTACTTCTGATTTTAATTGTAAACTGGTCTTAATTTTAATTATAATTGTAAACTGGTCTTACTTTTATCTAAAATTGTAAGCCGGTCTTACTTTTGATTTTAATTGTAAACCGGTCTTGCTTTTAATTATAATTGTAAGCCGGTCTTACTTTTAATTTTAATTGTAAACTTGTCTTACTTTTATTATGATTTTAAACTGGTCTTACTTTTAGTTATAATTGTAAACCGGTCTTACTTTTGATTTTAATTGTAAACTGGTCTTACTTTTAATTATAATTGTAAACCGGTCTTGCTTTTAATTGTAATTGTAAACCAGTCTTACTTTTAATTTTAATTTTAAACCGGTCTTACTTTTAATTTTAATTGTAAACTGGTCTTACTTTTAATTTTAATTTTAAGCCGGTCTTACTTTCAATTTTAATTGTAAACCGGTCTTACTTTTAATTGTAATTTTAAGCCGGTCTTACTTTTAATTTTAATTGTAAGCCGGTTTTACTTTTAATTTTAATTGTTAACTGGTCTTGCTTTTAATTGTAATTGTAAACCGGTCTTACTTTTTAATTGTAATTTTAAACCGGTCTAACTTTTAATTTTAATTGGAAGCCGGTTTTACTTTTAATTTTAATTGTTAACTGGTCTTGCTTTTAATTGTAATTGGAAACCGGTCTTACTTTTTAATTGTAATTTTAAACCGGTCTTACTTTTAATTTTAAAATGTAAGCTGATCTTACTTTTAATTTTAATTGTAAACTGGTCTTACTTTTGATTTTAATTGTAAGCTGGTCTTACTTTATATTGTAACTGTAAACCGGTCTTACTTTTAATTGTAATTGTAAGCCGATCTTACTTTTAATTTTAATTGTAAGCCGGTCTTACTTTTAATTTTAATTGTAAACTGGTCTTACTTTTAATTTTAATTGTAAACTGGTCTTACTTTTAATTTTAATTGTAAACCGGTCTTTCTTTTAATTTTAATTGTAAACTGGTCTTACTTTTAATTTTAATTGTAAACCCGTCTTACTTTTAATGTTAATTGTAAGCTGGTCTTACTTTTAATTGTAATTGTAAACTGGTCTTGCTTTTAACTATAATTGTAAACAGGTCTTACTTTATATTATAATTGTAAACCGGTCTTCCATTTAATTATAATTGTAAGCCGGTCTTACTTTTGATTTTAATTGTAAACTGGTCTTAATTTTAATTATAATTGTAAACTGGTCTTACTTTTATCTAAAATTGTAAGCCGGTCTTACTTTTGATTTTAATTGTAAACTGGTCTTACTTTTAATTTTAATTGTAAACGGTCTTGCTTTTAATTATAATTGTAAGCCGGTCTTACTTTTAATTTTAATTGTAAACTGGTCTTACTTTTTAATTGTAATTTTAAACCGGTCTTACTTTTAATTTTAAAATGTAAGCTGATCTTACTTTTAATTTTAATTGTAAACTGGTCTTACTTTTGATTTTAATTGTAAGCTGGTCTTTCTTTATATTGTAATTGTAAACCGGTCTTACTTCTAATTGTAATTGTAAGCCGATCTTACTTTTAATTTTAATTGTAAACTGCTCTTACTTTTAATTTTAATTGTAAACTGGTCTTACTTTTAATTTTAATTGTAAACCGGTCTTTCTTTTAATTTTAATTGTAAACCGGTCTTACTTTTAATTTTAATTGTAAACCCGTCTTACTTTTAATGTTAATTGTAAGCTGGTCTTACTTTTAATTGTAATTGTAAACTGGTCTTGCTTTGAGGAATAATTGTAAATTGGTCTTACTTTTTATTATAATTTTAAACTGGTCTTACTTTTAATTATGATTGCAAACCGGTCTTGCTTTTAATTGTAATTGTAAACCAGTCTTACTTTTAATTGTAATTTTAAACCGGTCTTGCTTTTAATTGTAATTGTAAACCGGTCTTACTTTTAATTGTAATTTTAAGCCGGTCTTACTTTTAATTTTAATTGTAAGCCGGTTTTACTTTTAATTTTAATTGTTAACTGGTCTTGCTTTTAATTGTAATTGTAAACCGGTCTTACATTTTAATTGTAATTTTAAACCGGTCTAACTTTTAATTTTAATTGTAAGCCGGTTTTACTTTTAATTCTAATTGTTAACTGGTCTTGCTTTTAATTGTAATTGTAAACCGGTCTTACTTTTTAATTGTAATTTTAAACCGGTCTTACTTTTAATTTTAAAATGTAAGCTGATCTTACTTTTAATTTTAATTGTAAACTGGTCTTACTTTTGATTTTAATTGTAAGCTGGTCTTACTTTATATTGTAATTGTAAACCGGTCTTACTTTTAATTGTAATTGTAAGCCGATCTTACTTTTAATTTTAATTGTAAACTGCTCTTACTTTTAATTTTAATTGTAAACTGGTCTTACTTTTAATTTTAATTGTAAACCGGTCTTTCTTTTAATTTTAATTGTAAACCGGTCTTACTTTTAATTTTAATTGTAAACCCGTCTTACTTTTAATGTTAATTGTAAGCTGGTCTTACTTTTAATTGTAATTGTAAACTGGTCTTGTTTTTAGGTATAATTGTAAACTGGTCTTACTTTATATTATAATTGTAAACTGGTCTTACTTTTAATTATAATTGTAAACCGGTCTAGCTTTTAACTATAGTTGTAAGCCGTTCTTACTTTTAAATCTAATTGTAAGCTGGTCTAACTTGATATTGTAATTGTAAGCTGGTCTTACTTTAAATTATAATTGTAAACCAGTCTTACTTTTAACTATAATTGTAAACTGGTCTTACTTTATATATAATTGGAAACAGGTCTTACTTTTAATCATAATTGTAAACCGGTCTTGCTTTTAATTATAATTGTAAGCCGGTCTTACTTTTAATTTTAATTGTAAACTGGTCTTACTTTTTATTATAATTTTAAACTGGTCTTACTTTTAATTATAATTGTAAACCGGTCTTACTTTTAATTTTAATTGTAAACTGGTCTTACTTTTAATTTTAATTGTAAACCGGTCTTACTTTCAATTTTAATTGTAAACCGGTCTTACTTTTAATTGTAATTTTAAGCCGGTCTTACTTTTAATTTTAATTGTAAGCCGGTTTTACTTTTAATTATAATTGTAAACCGGTCTTGCTTTTAATTGTAATTGTAAACCAGTCTTACGTTTAATTGTAATTTTAAACCGGTCTTACTTTTAATTTTAATTGTAAACTGGTCTTACTTTTAATTTTAATTGTAAACCGGTCTTACTTTCAATTTTAATTGTAAACCGGTCTTACTTTTAATTGTAATTTTAAGCCGGTCTTACTTTTAATTTTAATTGTAAGCCGGTTTTACTTTTAATTTTAATTGTTAACTGGTCTTGCTTTTAATTGTAATTGTAAACCGGTCTTACTTTTTAATTCTAATTTTAAACCGGTCTTACTTTTAATTTTAATTGTAAACCGGTCTTACTTTTAATTTTAATTGTAAACCCGTCTTACTTTTAATGTTAATTGTAAGCTGGTCTTACTTTTAATTGTAATTGTAAACTGGTCTTGCTTTTAGGTATAATTGTAAACTGGTCTTACTTTATATTATAATTGTAAACTGGTCTTTTAATTATAATTGTAAACCGGTCTAGCTTTTAACTATAGTTGTAAGCCGTTCTTACTTTTAAATCTAATTGTAAGCTGGTCTAACTTGATATTGTAATTGTAAGCTGGTCTTACTTTAAATTATAATTGTAAACCAGTCTTACTTTTAACTATAATTGTAAACTGGTCTTACTTTATATATAATTGGAAACAGGTCTTACTTTTAATCATAATTGTAAACCGGTCTTGCTTTTAATTATAATTGTAAGCCGGTCTAACTTTTAATGTTAATTGTAAACTGGTCTTACTTTTTATTATAATTTTAAACTGGTCTTACTTTTAATTATAATTGTAAACCGGTCTTGCTTTTAATTGTAATTGTAAACCAGTCTTACGTTTAATTGTAATTTTAAACCGGTCTTACTTTTAATTTTAATTGTAAACTGGTCTTACTTTTAATTTTAATTGTAAACCGGTCTTACTTTCAATTTTAATTGTAAACCGGTCTTACTTTTAATTGTAATTTTAAGCCGGTCTTACTTTTAATTTTAATTGTAAGCCGGTTTTACTTTTAATTTTAATTGTTAACTGGTCTTGCTTTTAATTGTAATTGTAAACCGGTCTTACTTTTTAATTGTAATTTTAAGCCGGTCTTACTTTTAATTTTAATTGTAAGCCGGTTTTACTTTTAATTTTAATTGTTAACTGGTCTTGCTTTTAATTGTAATTGTAAACCGGTCTTACTTTTTAATTGTAATTTTAAACCGGTCTTACTTTTAATTTTAAAATGTAAGCTGATCTTACTTTTAATTTTAATTGTAAACTGGTCTTACTTTTGATTTTAATTGTAAGCTGGTCTTACTTTATATTGTAATTGTAAACCGGTCTTACTTTTAATTGTAATTGTAAGCCGATCTTACTTTTAATTTTAATTGTAAGCCGGTCTTACTTTTAATTTTAATTGTAAACTGGTCTTACTTTTAATTTTAATTGTAAACCTGTCTTTCTTTTAATTTTAATTGTAAACTGGTCTTACTTTTAATTTTAATTGTAAACCCGTGTTACTTTTAATGTTAATTGTAAGCTGGTCTTACTTTTAATTGTAATTGTAAACTGGTCTTGCTTTTAACTATAATTGTAAACTGGTCTTACTTTATATTATAATTGTAAACTGGTCTTACTTTTAATTATAATTGTAAACCGGTCTTCCATTTAATTATAATTGTAAGCCGGTCTTACTTTTGATTTTAATTGTAAACTGGTCTTAATTTTAATTATAATTGTAAACTGGTCTTACTTTTATCTAAAATTGTAAGCCGGTCTTACTTTTGATTTTAATTGTAAACTGGTCTTACTTTTAATTTTAATTGTAAACCGGTCTTGCTTTTAATTATAATTGTAAGCCGGTCTTACTTTTAATTTTAATTGTAAACTTGTCTTACTTTTATTATGATTTTAAACTGGTCTTACTTTTAGTTATAATTGTAAACCGGTCTTACTTTTTAATTGTAATTTTAAACCGGTTTTACTTTTAATTTTAATTGTTAACTGGTCTTGCTTTTAATTGTAATTGTAAACCGGTCTTACTTTTTAATTGTAATTTTAAACCGGTCTTACTTTTAATTTTAATTGTAAACCGGTCTTACTTTTAATTTTAATTGTAAACCCGTCTTACTTTTAATGTTAATTGTAAGCTGGTCTTACTTTTAATTGTAATTGTAAACTGGTCTTGCTTTTAGGTATAATTGTAAACTGGTCTTACTTTATATTATAATTGTAAACTGGTCTTACTTTTAATTATAATTGTAAACCGGTCTAGCTTTTAACTATAGTTGTAAGCCGTTCTTACTTTTAAATCTAATTGTAAGCTGGTCTAACTTGATATTGTAATTGTAAGCTGGTCTTACTTTAAATTATAATTGTAAACCAGTCTTACTTTTAACTATAATTGTAAACTGGTCTTACTTTATATATAATTGGAAACAGGTCTTACTTTTAATCATAATTGTAAACCGGTCTAGCTTTTAACTATAGTTGTAAGCCGTTCTTACTTTTAAATCTAATTGTAAGCTGGTCTAACTTGATATTGTAATTGTAAGCTGGTCTTACTTTAAATTATAATTGTAAACCAGTCTTACTTTTAACTATAATTGTAAACTGGTCTTACTTTATATATAATTGTAAACTGGTCTTACTTTTTATTATAATTTTAAACTGGTCTTACTTTTAATTATAATTGTAAACCGGTCTTGCTTTTAATTGTAATTGTAAACCAGTCTTACGTTTAATTGTAATTTTAAACCGGTCTTACTTTTAATTTTAATTGTAAACCGGTCTTCCATTTAATTATAATTGTAAGCCGGTCTTACTTTTGATTTTAATTGTAAACTGGTCTTAATTTTAATTATAATTGTAAACTGGTCTTACTTTTATCTAAAATTGTAAGCCGGTCTTACTTTTGATTTTAATTGTAAACTGGTCTTACTTTTAATTTTAATTGTAAACCGGTCTTGCTTTTAATTATAATTGTAAGCCGGTCTTACTTTTAATTTTAATTGTAAACTTGTCTTACTTTTATTATGATTTTAAACTGGTCTTACTTTTAGTTATAATTGTAAACCGGTCTTACTTTTTAATTGTAATTTTAAACCGGTTTTACTTTTAATTTTAATTGTTAACTGGTCTTGCTTTTAATTGTAATTGTAAACCGGTCTTACTTTTTAATTGTAATTTTAAACCGGTCTTACTTTTAATTTTAATTGTAAACCGGTCTTACTTTTAATTTTAATTGTAAACCCGTCTTACTTTTAATGTTAATTGTAAGCTGGTCTTACTTTTAATTGTAATTGTAAACTGGTCTTGCTTTTAGGTATAATTGTAAACTGGTCTTACTTTATATTATAATTGTAAACTGGTCTTACTTTTAATTATAATTGTAAACCGGTCTAGCTTTTAACTATAGTTGTAAGCCGTTCTTACTTTTAAATCTAATTGTAAGCTGGTCTAACTTGATATTGTAATTGTAAGCTGGTCTTACTTTAAATTATAATTGTAAACCAGTCTTACTTTTAACTATAATTGTAAACTGGTCTTACTTTATATATAATTGGAAACAGGTCTTACTTTTAATCATAATTGTAAACCGGTCTAGCTTTTAACTATAGTTGTAAGCCGTTCTTACTTTTAAATCTAATTGTAAGCTGGTCTAACTTGATATTGTAATTGTAAGCTGGTCTTACTTTAAATTATAATTGTAAACCAGTCTTACTTTTAACTATAATTGTAAACTGGTCTTACTTTATATATAATTGTAAACTGGTCTTACTTTTTATTATAATTTTAAACTGGTCTTACTTTTAATTATAATTGTAAACCGGTCTTGCTTTTAATTGTAATTGTAAACCAGTCTTACGTTTAATTGTAATTTTAAACCGGTCTTACTTTTAATTTTAATTGTAAACTGGTCTTACTTTTAATTTTAATTGTAAACCGGTCTTACTTTCAATTTTAATTGTAAACCGGTCTTACTTTTAATTGTAATTTTAAGCCGGTCTTACTTTTTATTTTAATTGTAAGCCGGTTTTACTTTTAATTTTAATTGTTAACTGGTCTTGCTTTTAATTGTAATTGTAAACCGGTCTTACTTTTTAATTGTAATTTTAAACCGGTCTAACTTTTAATTTTAATTGTGAGCCGGTTTTACTTTTAATTTTAATTGTTAACTGGTCTTGCTTTTAATTGTAATTGTAAACCGGTCTTACTTTTTAATTGTAATTTTAAACCGGTCTTACTTTTAATTTTAAAATGTAAGCTGATCTTACTTTTAATTTTAATTGTAAACTGGTCTTACTTTTGATTTTAATTGTAAGCTGGTCTTACTTTATATTGTAAATGTAAACCGGTCTTACTTTTAATTGTAATTGTAAGCCGATCTTACTTTTAATTTTAATTGTAAGCCGGTCTTACTTTTAATTTTAATTGTAAACTGGTCTTACTTTTAATTTTAATTGTAAACTGGTCTTACTTTTAATTTTAATTGTAAACCTGTCTTTCTTTTTATTTTAATTGTAAACTGGTCTTACTTTTAATTTTAATTGTAAACCCGTCTTACTTTTAATGTTAGTTGTAAGCTGGTCTTACTTTTAATTGTAATTGTAAACTGGTCTTACTTTTAATTATAATTGTAAACCGGTCTTGCTTTTAATTGTAATTGTAAACCAGTCTTACGTTTAATTGTAATTTTAAACCGGTCTTACTTTTAATTTTAATTGTAAACTGGTCTTACTTTTAATTTTAATTGTAAACCGGTCTTACTTTCAATTTTAATTGTAAACCGGTCTTACTTTTAATTGTAATTTTAAGCCGGTCTTACTTTTAATTTTAATTGTAAGCCGGTTTTACTTTTAATTTTAATTGTTAACTGGTCTTGCTTTTAATTGTAATTGTAAACCGGTCTTACTTTTTAATTGTAATTTTAAACCGGTCTAACTTTTAATTTTAATTGTAAGCCGGTTTTACTTTTAATTTTAATTGTTAACTGGTCTTGCTTTTAATTGTAATTGTAAACCGGTCTTACTTTTTAATTGTAATTTTAAACCGGTCTTACTTTTAATTTTAAAATGTAAGCTGATCTTACTTTTAATTTTAATTGTAAACTGGTCTTACTTTTGATTTTAATTGTAAGCTGGTCTTACTTTATATTGTAAATGTAAACCGGTCTTACTTTTAATTTTAATTGTAAGCCGGTCTTACTTTTAATTTTAATTGTAAACCTGTCTTTCTTTTTATTTTAATTGTAAACTGGTCTTACTTTTAATTTTAATTGTAAACCCGTCTTCCATTTAATTATAATTGTAAGCCGGTCTTACTTCTGATTTTAATTGTAAACTGGTCTTAATTTTAATTATAATTGTAAACTGGTCTTACTTTTATCTAAAATTGTAAGCCGGTCTTACTTTTGATTTTAATTGTAAACCGGTCTTGCTTTTAATTATAATTGTAAGCCGGTCTTACTTTTAATTTTAATTGTAAACTTGTCTTACTTTTATTATGATTTTAAACTGGTCTTACTTTTAGTTATAATTGTAAACCGGTCTTACTTTTGATTTTAATTGTAAACTGGTCTTACTTTTAATTATAATTGTAAACCGGTCTTGCTTTTAATTGTAATTGTAAACCAGTCTTACTTTTAATTTTAATTTTAAACCGGTCTTACTTTTAATTTTAATTGTAAACTGGTCTTACTTTTAATTTTAATTTTAAGCCGGTCTTACTTTCAATTTTAATTGTAAACCGGTCTTACTTTTAATTGTAATTTTAAGCCGGTCTTACTTTTAATTTTAATTGTAAGCCGGTTTTACTTTTAATTTTAATTGTTAACTGGTCTTGCTTTTAATTGTAATTGTAAACCGGTCTTACTTTTTAATTGTAATTTTAAACCGGTCTAACTTTTAATTTTAATTGGAAGCCGGTTTTACTTTTAATTTTAATTGTTAACTGGTCTTGCTTTTAATTGTAATTGGAAACCGGTCTTACTTTTTAATTGTAATTTTAAACCGGTCTTACTTTTAATTTTAAAATGTAAGCTGATCTTACTTTTAATTTTAATTGTAAACTGGTCTTACTTTTGATTTTAATTGTAAGCTGGTCTTACTTTATATTGTAACTGTAAACCGGTCTTACTTTTAATTGTAATTGTAAGCCGATCTTACTTTTAATTTTAATTGTAAGCCGGTCTTACTTTTAATTTTAATTGTAAACTGGTCTTACTTTTAATTTTAATTGTAAACTGGTCTTACTTTTAATTTTAATTGTAAACCGGTCTTTCTTTTAATTTTAATTGTAAACTGGTCTTACTTTTAATTTTAATTGTAAACCCGTCTTACTTTTAATGTTAATTGTAAGCTGGTCTTACTTTTAATTGTAATTGTAAACTGGTCTTGCTTTTAACTATAATTGTAAACAGGTCTTACTTTATATTATAATTGTAAACCGGTCTTCCATTTAATTATAATTGTAAGCCGGTCTTACTTTTGATTTTAATTGTAAACTGGTCTTAATTTTAATTATAATTGTAAACTGGTCTTACTTTTATCTAAAATTGTAAGCCGGTCTTACTTTTGATTTTAATTGTAAACTGGTCTTACTTTTAATTTTAATTGTAAACGGTCTTGCTTTTAATTATAATTGTAAGCCGGTCTTACTTTTAATTTTAATTGTAAACTGGTCTTACTTTTTAATTGTAATTTTAAACCGGTCTTACTTTTAATTTTAAAATGTAAGCTGATCTTACTTTTAATTTTAATTGTAAACTGGTCTTACTTTTGATTTTAATTGTAAGCTGGTCTTTCTTTATATTGTAATTGTAAACCGGTCTTACTTCTAATTGTAATTGTAAGCCGATCTTACTTTTAATTTTAATTGTAAACTGCTCTTACTTTTAATTTTAATTGTAAACTGGTCTTACTTTTAATTTTAATTGTAAACCGGTCTTTCTTTTAATTTTAATTGTAAACCGGTCTTACTTTTAATTTTAATTGTAAACCCGTCTTACTTTTAATGTTAATTGTAAGCTGGTCTTACTTTTAATTGTAATTGTAAACTGGTCTTGCTTTGAGGAATAATTGTAAATTGGTCTTACTTTTTATTATAATTTTAAACTGGTCTTACTTTTAATTATGATTGCAAACCGGTCTTGCTTTTAATTGTAATTGTAAACCAGTCTTACTTTTAATTGTAATTTTAAACCGGTCTTGCTTTTAATTGTAATTGTAAACCGGTCTTACTTTTAATTGTAATTTTAAGCCGGTCTTACTTTTAATTTTAATTGTAAGCCGGTTTTACTTTTAATTTTAATTGTTAACTGGTCTTGCTTTTAATTGTAATTGTAAACCGGTCTTACATTTTAATTGTAATTTTAAACCGGTCTAACTTTTAATTTTAATTGTAAGCCGGTTTTACTTTTAATTCTAATTGTTAACTGGTCTTGCTTTTAATTGTAATTGTAAACCGGTCTTACTTTTTAATTGTAATTTTAAACCGGTCTTACTTTTAATTTTAAAATGTAAGCTGATCTTACTTTTAATTTTAATTGTAAACTGGTCTTACTTTTGATTTTAATTGTAAGCTGGTCTTACTTTATATTGTAATTGTAAACCGGTCTTACTTTTAATTGTAATTGTAAGCCGATCTTACTTTTAATTTTAATTGTAAGCCGGTCTTACTTTTAATTTTAATTGTAAACTGGTCTTACTTTTAATTTTAATTGTAAACTGATCTTACTTTTAATTTTAATTGTAAACCTGTCTTTCTTTTAATTTTAATTGTAAACTGGTCTTACTTTTAATTTTAATTGTAAACCCGTCTTACTTTTAATGTTAATTGTAAGCTGGTCTTTCTTTTAATTGTAATTGTAAACTGGTCTTGCTTTTAACTATAATTGTAAACTGGTCTTACTTTATATTATAATTGTAAACTGGTCTTACTTTTAATTATAATTGTAAACCGGTCTTCCATTTAATTATAATTGTAAGCCGGTCTTACTTTTGATTTTAATTGTAAACTGGTCTTAATTTTAATTATAATTGTAAACTGGTCTTACTTTTATCTAAAATTGTAAGCCGGTCTTACTTTTGATTTTAATTGTAAACTGGTCTTACTTTTAATTTTAATTGTAAACCGGTCTTGCTTTTAATTATAATTGTAAGCCGGTCTTACTTTTAATGTTAATAGTAAACTGGTCTTACTTTTATTATGATTTTAAACTGGTCTTACTTTTAGTTATAATTGTAAACCGTTCTTACTTTTAATTTTAATTGTAAACCGGTCTTTCTTTTAATTTTAATTGTAAACTGGTCATACTTTTAATTTTAATTGTAAACCCGTCTTACTTTTAATGTTAATTGTAAACTGGTCTTACTTTTAATTTTAATTGTAAACTGGTCTTACTTTATATTATAATTGTAATCTGGTCGTACTTTTAATTATAATTGTAAACCGGTCTTGCTTTTAATTATAATTGTAAGCCGGTCTTACTTTTAATTATAATTGTAAACTGATCTTCCTTTTAATTATAACTGTAAACCTGTTTTACTTTTAATTTTAATTGTAAACTGGTCTTACTTTTATCTATAATTGTACGCCGGTGTTACTTTTGATTTTAATTGTAAACTGGTCTTACTTTTAATTATAATTGTAAACCGGTCTTGCTTTTAATTGTAATTGTAAACCAGTCTTACTTTTAATTGTAATTGTAAACCGGTCTTACTTTTAATTTTAATTGTAAACTGGTCTTACTTTTAATTTTAATTTTAAGCCGGTCTTACTTTCAATTTTAATTGTAAACCGGTCTTACTTTTAATTGTAATTTTAAGCCGGTCTTACTTTTAATTTTAAGTGTAAGCCGGTTTTACTTTTAATTTTAATTGTTAACTGGTCTTGCTTTTAATTGTAATTGTAAACCGGTCTTACTTTTTAATTGTAATTTTAAACCGGTCTAACTTTTAATTTTAATTGGAAGCCGGTTTTACTTTTAATTTTAATTGTTAACTGGTCTTGCTTTTAATTGTAATTGTAAATCGGTCTTACCTTTTAATTGTAATTTTAAACCGGTCTTACTTTTAATTTTAAAATGTAAGCTGATCTTACTTTTAATTTTAATTGTAAACTGATCTTACTTTTGATTTTAATTGTAAGCTGGTCTTACTTTATATTGTAACTGTAAACTGGTCTTACTTTTAATTTTAATTGTAAACCTGTCTTTCTTTTAATTTTAATTGTAAACTGGTCTGACTTTTAATTTTAATTGTAAACCCGTCTTACTTTTAATGTTAATTGTAAGCTGGTCTTACTTTTAATTGTAATTGTAAACTGGTCTTGCTTTTAACTATAATTGTAAACTGGTCTTACTTTATATTATAATTGTAAACCGGTCTTCCATTTAATTATAATTGTAAGCCGGTCTTACTTTTGATTTTAATTGTAAATTGGTCTTAATTTTAATTATAATTGTAAACTGGTCTTACTTTTATCTAAAATTGTAAGCCGGTCTTACTTTTGATTTTAATTGTAAACTGGTCTTACTTTTAATTTTAATTGTAAACCGGTCTTGCTTTTAATTATAATTGTAAGCCGGTCTTACTTTTAATTTTAATTGTAAACTGGTCTTACTTTTATTATGATTTTAAACTGGTCTTACTTTTAATTATAATTGTAAACCGGTCTTACTTTTAATTTTAATTGTAAACCGGTCTTTCTTTTAATTTTAATTGTAAACTGGTCTTACTTTTAATTTTAATTGTAAACCCGTCTTACTTTTAATGTTAATTGTAAACTGGTTTTACTTTTAATTTTATTTGTAAACTGGTCTTACTTTATATTATAATTGTAATCTGGTCGTACTTTTAATTATAATTGTAAACCGGTCTTCCTTTTAATTATAATTGTAAGCCGGTCTTACTTTTAATTATAATTGTAAACTGATCTTACTTTTAATTATAACTGTAAACCTGTTTTACTTTTAATTTTAATTGTAAGCTGGTCTTACTTTTATCTATAATTGTACGCCGGTGTTACTTTTGATTTTAATTGTAAACTGGTCTTGCTTTTAATTATAATTGTAAATTGGTCTTAATTTAAATTTTAATCGTAAACTGATCTTACTTTTAATTATAATTGTAAACCGGTCTTACTTTTAATTGTAATTGTAAACCGGTCTTACTTTTAATTTTAATTGTAAACCGGTCTTACTTTTAATTTTAATTGTAAACTAGTCTTACTTTTAGTTTTAATTGTAAACGGTCTTACTTTTAATTTTAATTGTTAACCGGTCTTACTTTTAATTTTAATTGTAAGCTGGTCTTGCTTTTAATTGTAATTGTAAACCGGTCTTACTTTTAATTGTAATTTTAAACCAGTCTTACTTTTAATTTTAAAATGTAAACTGGTCTTACTTTTAATTTAATTGTAAGCTGGTCTTACTTTTGATTTTAATTGTAAGCTAGTCTTACTTTATATTGTAATTGTAAACTGCTCTTACTTTTAATTTTAATTGTAAACCGGTCTTTCTTTTAATTTTAATGGCAAACTGGTCTTACTTTTAAATTTAATTGTAAGCAGGTCTTACTTTTAATGTTAATTGTAAGCTGGTCTTACTTTTAATTGTAATTGTAAACTGGTCTTACTTTATATAATAATTGTAAACTGGTCTTACTTTTAATTATAATTGTAAGCCGGTCTTACTTTTGATTTTAATTGTAAACTGTTCTTGCTTTTAATTATAATTGTAAATTGGTCTTACTTTAAATTTTAATCGTAAATTGCTCTTATTTCTAATTATAATTGTAAACCGGTCTTACTTTTAATTGTAATTGTAAGCCAGTCTTACTTTTGATTGTAATTGTAAACCGGTCTTACTTTTAATTTTAATTGTAAACCGGTCTTTCTTTTAATTTTAATTGTAAACTGGTCTTACTTTTAATTTTAATTGTAAACCCGTCTTACTTTTAATGTTAATTGTAAACTGGTCTTACTTTTATTATGATTTTAAACTGGTCTTACTTTAGTTATAATTGTAAACCGGTCTTACTTTTAATTTTAATTGTAAACCGGTCTTTCTTTTAATTTTAATTGTAAACTGGTCTTACTTTTAATTTTAATTGTAAACCCGTCTTACTTTTAATGTTAATTGTAAACTGGTCTTACTTTTAATTTTAATTGTAAACTGGTCTTACTTTATATTATAATTGTAATCTGGTCGTACTTTTAATTATAATTGTAAACCGGTCTTGCTTTTAATTATAATTGTAAGCCGGTCTTACTTTTAATTATAATTGTAAACTGATCTTACTTTTAATTATAACTGTAAACCGGTTTTACTTTTAATTTTAATTGTAAACTGGTCTTACTTTTATCTATAATTGTACGCCAGTGTTACTTTTGATTTTAATTGTAAACTGGTCTTACTTTTATTTATAATTGTAAACCGGTCTTGCTTTTAATTGTAATTGTAAACCAGTCTTACTTTTAATTGTAATTTTAAACCGGTCTTACTTTTAATTTTAATTGTAAACTGGTCTTACTTTTAATTTTAATTTTAAGCCGGTCTTACTTTTAATTTTAATTGTAAACCGGTCTTACTTTTAATTGTAATTTTAAGCCGGTCTTACTTTTAATTTTAATTGTAAGCCGGTTTTACTTTTAATTTTAATTGTAAGCCGGTTTTACTTTTAATTTTAATTGTTAACTGGTCTTGCTTTTAATTGTAATTGTAAACCGGTCTTACTTTTTAATTGTAATTTTAAACCGGTCTAACTTTTAATTTTAATTGGAAGCCGTTTTACTTTTGATTTTAATTGTAAGCTGGTCTTACTTTATATTGTAACTGTAAACCGGTCTTACTTTTAATTGTAATTGTAAGCCGATCTTACTTTTAATTTTAATTGTAAGCCGGTCTTACTTTTAATTTTAATTGTAAACTGGTCTTAGTTTTAATTTTAATTGTAAACCGGTCTTTCTTTTAATTTTAATTGTAAACTGGTCTTACTTTTAATTTTAATTGTAAACCCGTGTTACCTTTAATGTTAATTGTAAGCTGATCTTACTTTTAATTGTAATTGTAAACTGGTCTTGCTTTTAACTATAATTGTAAACTGGTCTTACTTTATATTATAATTGTAAACCGGTCTTCCATTTAATTATAATTGTAAACCGGTCTTACTTTTGATTTTAATTGTAAACTGGTCTTAATTTTAATTATAATTGTAAACTGGTCTTACTTTTATCTAAAATTGTAAGCCGGTCTTACTTTTGATTTTAATTGTAAACTGGTCTTACTTTTAATTTTAATTGTAAACCGGTCTTGCTTTTAATTATAATTGTAAGCCGGTCTTACTTTTAATTTTAATTGTAAACTGGTCTTACTTTTATTATGATTTTAAACTGGTCTTACTTTTAATTATAATTGTAAACCGGTCTTACTTTTAATTTTAATTGTAAACCGGTCTTTCTTTTAATTTTAATTGTAAACTGGTCTTACTTTTAATTTTAATTGTAAACCCGTCTTACTTTTAATGTTAATTGTAAACTGGTCTTACTTTTAATTTTAATTGTAAACTGGTCTTACTTTATATTATAATTGTAATCTGGTCGTACTTTTAATTATAATTGTAAACCGGTCTTGCTTTTAATTATAATTGTAAGCCGGTCTTACTTTTAATTATAACTGTAAACCGGTTTTACTTTTAATTTTAATTGTAAACTGGTCTTACTTTTATCTATAATTGTACGCCAGTGTTACTTTTGATTTTAATTGTAAACTGGTCTTACTTTTATTTATAATTGTAAACCGGTCTTGCTTTTAATTGTAATTGTAAACCAGTCTTACTTTTAATTGTAATTTTAAGCCGGTCTTACTTTTAATTTTAATTGTAAACCGGTCTTACTTTTAATTGTAATTTTAAGCCGGTCTTACTTTTAATTTTAATTGTAAGCCGGTTTTACTTTTAATTTTAATTGTAAGCCGGTTTTACTTTTAATTTTAATTGTTAACTGGTCTTGCTTTTAATTGTAATTGTAAACCGGTCTTACTTTTTAATTGTAATTTTAAACCGGTCTAACTTTTAATTTTAATTGGAAGCCGTTTTACGTTTAATTTCAATTGTTAACTGGTCTTGCTTTTATTTGTAATTGTAAACCGGTCTTACTTTTTAATTGTAATTTTAAACCGGTCTTACTTTTAATTTTAAAATGTAAGCTGATCTTACTTTTAATTTTAATTGTAAACTGGTCTTACTTTTGATTTTAATTGTAAGCTGGTCTTACTTTATATTGTAACTGTAAACCGGTCTTACTTTTAATTGTAATTGTAAGCCGATCTTACTTTTAATTTTAATTGTAAGCCGGTCTTACTTTTAATTTTAATTGTAAACTGGTCTTAGTTTTAATTTTAATTGTAAACCGGTCTTTCTTTTAATTTTAATTGTAAACTGGTCTTACTTTTAATTTTAATTGTAAACCCGTGTTACCTTTAATGTTAATTGTAAGCTGATCTTACTTTTAATTGTAATTGTAAACTGGTCTTGCTTTTAACTATAATTGTAAACTGGTCTTACTTTATATTATAATTGTAAACCGGTCTTCCATTTAATTATAATTGTAAACCGGTCTTACTTTTGATTTTAATTGTAAACTGGTCTTAATTTTAATTATAATTGTAAACTGGTCTTACTTTTATATAAAATTGTAAGCCGGTCTTACTTTTGATTTTAATTGTAAACTGGTCTTACTTTTAATTTTAATTGTAAACCGGTCTTGCTTTTAATTATAATTGTAAGCCGGTCTTACTTTTAATTTTAATTGTAAACTGGTCTTACTTTTATTATGATTTTAAACTGGTCTTACTTTTAATTATAATTGTAAACCGGTCTTACTTTTAATTTTAATTGTAAACCGGTCTTTCTTTTAATTTTAATTGTAAACTGGTCTTACTTTTAATTTTAATTGTAAACCCGTCTTACTTTTAATGTTAATTGTAAACTGGTCTTACTTTTAATTTTAATTGTAAACTGGTCTTACTTTATATTATAATTGTAATCTGGTCGTACTTTTAATTATAATTGTAAACCGGTCTTGCTTTTAATTATAATTGTAAGCCGGTCTTACTTTTAATTATAATTGTAAACTGATCTTACTTTTAATTATAACTGTAAACCTGTTTTACATTTAATTTTAATTGTAAGCTGGTCTTACTTTTATCTATAATTGTACGCCGGTGTTACTTTTGATTTTAATTGTAAACTGGTCTTGCTTTTAATTATAATTGTAAATTGGTCTTAATTTAAATTTTAATCGTAAACTGATCTTACTTTTAATTATAATTGTAAACCGGTCTTACTTTTAATTGTAATTGTAAACCGGTCTTACTTTTAATTTTAATTGTAAACCGGTCTTACTTTTAATTTTAATTGTAAACTAGTCTTACTTTTAGTTTTAATTGTAAACGGTCTTACTTTTAATTTTAATTGTTAACCGGTCTTACTTTTAATTTTAATTGTTAGCTGGTCTTGCTTTTAATTGTAATTGTAAACCGTTCTTACTTTTAATTGTAATTTTAAACCAGTCTTACTTTTAATTTTAAAATGTAAACTGGTCTTACTTTTAATTTAATTGTAAGCTGGTCTTACTTTTGATTTTAATTGTAAGCTAGTCTTACTTTATATTGTAATTGTAAACCGGTCTTACTTTTATTTGTAATTGTAAGCCGGTCTTACTTTTAATTTTAATTGTGAGCCGGTCTTATTTTTAATGTTAATTGTAAACTGGTCTAACTTTTAATTTTAATTGTAAACTGGTCTTACTTTTAATTTTAATTGTAAACCGTTCTTTCTTTTAATTTTAATGGCAAACTGGTCTTACTTTTAATTTTAATTGTAAGCCGGTCTTACTTTTAATGTTAATTGTAAGCTGGTCTTACTTTTAATTGTAATTGTAAACTGGTCTTACTTTATATAATAATTGTAAACTGGTCTTACTTTTAATTATAATTGTAAACTGGTCTTGCTTTTAATTATAATTGTAAGCCGGTCTTACTTTTGATTTTAATTGTAAACTGTTCTTGCTTTTAATTATAATTGTAAATTGGTCTTACTTTAAATTTTAATCGTAAATTGGTCTTATTTCTAATTATAATTGTAAACCGGTATTACTTTTAATTGTAATTGTAAGCCAGTCTTACTTTTGATTGTAATTGTAAACCGGTCTTACTTTTAATTTTAATTGTAAGCCGGTCTTACTTTTAATTTTAATTGTATACCGGTCTTACTTTTAATTTTAATTGTAAACCGGTCCTACTTTTAATTGTAATTGTAAGCCGGTCTTACTTTTAATTTTAATTGTAAGCCAGTTTTACTATTAATTTTAAATGTAAACTGGTCTTGATTTTATTTGTAATTGTAAACCGGTCTTACTTTTTATTGTAATTTTAAACCAGTCTTACTTTTACTTTTAAAATGTAAACTGGTCTTACTTTTAATTTTAATTATAAGCTGGTCTGACTTTTGATTTTAATTGTAAGCTGTTCTTACTTTATATTGTAATTGTAAACCGGTCTTACTTTTAATTGTAATTGTAAGCCGGTCTTACTTTTAATTTTAATTGTAAGCCGGTCTTACTTTTAGTTTTAATTGTAAACCGGTCTTACTTTTAATTGTAATTGTAAACCGGTCTTGCTTTTAACTATAATTATAAGCCAGTCTTACTTTTGATTTTGCTTGATTTTTGATGTTTTAACGCCACTTTCAGGAATATTTCAGCTATATCATGGCGATCTTACTTTTGATTTTAATTGTAAACTGGTCTTACTTTTAATTATAATTGTACACTGGTCTTACTTTTAATTATAATTGTAAACCGGTCTTACTTTTAACTATAATTGTAAGCCTGTCTTATTTTTAATTTTAATTGTAAGCTGGTCTTACTTTATATTGTAATTGTAAACCGGTCTTACTTTTAATTGTAATTGTAAGCTGGTCTTACTTTTAATTTTAATTGTAAGCGGTCTTACTTTAGTTTTAATTGTAAACTGGTCTTACTTTTAATTGTAATTGTAAGCTGGTCTTACTTTTAATTTTAATTGTAAGCGGTCTTACTTTAGTTTTAATTGTAAACTGGTCTTACTTTTAATTTTAATTTTAAACCGGTCTTACTTTCAAATTTAATTGTAAACTGGTCTTACTTTTAATCATAATTGTAAACCGGTCTTGTTGTTAACTATAATTGTAAGCCGTTCTAACTTTTAATTCTAATTGTAAGCTGGTCTTACTTAATATTGTAATTGTAAACTGGTCTTACTTTAAATTATAATTGTAAACCGGTCTTACTTTTGATTTTAATTGTAAGCTGGTCTTGCTTTTAACTATAATTGTAAACTATTCTTACTTTTAATTATAATTGTAAACCGGTCTTTCTTTTCATTTTAATTGTAAATTGGTCTTACTTTTGATTATAATTGTAAACTGGTCTTACTTTTAACTATAATTCTAAGCCGGTCTTACTTTTGATTTTAATTGTAAACTGGTCTTGCTTTTAATTATAATTGTAAACTGGTCTTACTTTAAATTATAATTGTAAACCAGTCTTGCTTTTAACTATAATTGTAAGCCGATCTTACTGTTAATTGTAATTGTAAACTGGTCTTACTTTACATAGTAATTATAAGCTAGTCTTACTTTATATTTTAATTGTAAATCGGTCTTACTTTTGATTTTAATTGTAAACTGGTCTTGCTTTTAATTATAATTGTAAACTGGTCTTACTTTAAATTATAATTGTAAACCGGTCTTGCTTTTAAATATAATTGTAAGCCGGTCTTACTTTTAATTGTAATTGTAAACTGGTCTTACTTTACATAGTAATTATAAACTAGTCTTACTTTATATTGTAATTGTAAATCGGTCTTACTTTTGATTTTAATTGTAAACTGGTCTTGCTTTTAGTTATAATTGTAAACCAGTCTTACTTTTAATTTTAATTGTAAGCCGGTCTTACTTTTATTTGCAATTGTAAACTGGTCTTACTTTTAATTATAATTGTAAACCGATCTTGCTTTTAACTATAATTGTAAGCCGGTCTTACTTTTAATTTTAATTGTAAACTGGTCCCACTTTTAATTATAATTGTAAGTCGGTCTTGCTTTTAACTATAATTGTAAGCCGTTCTTACGTTTAATTCTAATTGTAAGCTGGTCTAACTTGATATTGTAATTATAAACTGGTCTTACTTTAAATTATAATTGTAAACTGGTCTTACTTTTAATCATAATTGTAAACCGGTCTTACTTTTAATTTTAATTGTAAGCTGGTCTTACTTTTAATTATAATTGTAAACCGGTCTTACTTTTAATTATAATTGTAAACTAGTCTTACCTTTAATTTTAATTGGAAACTGGTCTTACTTTTAATTATAGTTGTAAACTGGTCTTACTTTTAACTATAATTGTAAGCCGGTCTTACTTTTAATTGTAATTGTAAACTGGTCTTACTTCACATTGTAATTGTAAACTGGTCTTACTTTATATTGTAATTGTAAACCGGTCTTACTTTTAATTATAGTTGTAAACCGGTCTTACTTTTAATTATAATTGTAAACCGGTCTTACTTTATATTGTAATTGTAAACCGTTCTTACTTTTAATTATAATTGTAAACCGGTCTTACTTTTAATTATAATTGTAAGCGGTCTTACTTTTAGCTATAATTGTAAACTGGTCTTACTTTATATTGTAATTGTAAACCGTTCTTACTTTTAATTATAATTGTAAACCGGTCTTACTTTATATTGTAATTGTAAACTGGTCTTACTTTATATTGTAATTGTAAACTGGTCTTACTTTATATTGTAATTGTAAACCGGTCTTACTTCACATTGTAATTGTAAACTGGTCTTACTTTATATTGTAATTGTAAACCGGTCTTACTTTTAATTATAATTGTAAACCGGTCTTACTTTTAACTATAATTGTAAACCGGTCTTACTTTATATTGTAATTGTAAACCGTTCCTACTTTTAATTATAATTGTAAACCGGTCTTACTTTTAATTATAATTGTAAGCGGTCTTACTTTTAACTATAATTGTAAACTGGTCTTACTTTATATTGTAATTGTAAACCGTTCTTACTTTTAATTATAATTGTAAACCATACTTTTCAGCCACCTCGTATACTATCGTTACCATCGTTCTGTGAGCTTCATGAAGATACAGATCTATCAAGTGAGGTAACTCTGCACACACTTGTAACACAGGACGATTCTGGAGATACTGTTACCTGCTCCGAACGACAGACCCTACCATTCTCATCCATGTTCATGGTCACAAATGGTGGCGGAGGTAAATCTACAGTACGATTAAAATAAAGTAGAAAACGAAAGAAAAAAATGAAACAAAAACAATCTGGTTCTGATTATCAAGGTTAAAAGGTTATATAAAGTTAATTAATATAATCGATGTGATAGTTAAAAGTACTAAAATGTCGATCAGAAGTCATATTTGATTCTAATTAAATTAAAAAGCTGAAAAAACTATAATATTTCAAAGTAAGCGAGAGCTAGTTAAGAATACACCGTGGCAGGTGTATCAATCTAGTTCAAGTCAATGCTTATCTTAAAATATCTAATATTTCTGGGAACATTTAAAAGTACGTGCACTTTTTGACTAAAAGATACTACATAGCATTTGAATGAGATTGGAGTTGATCCATGCTAAAATTTCTGTCTGCTGTTAGATTTGATCCATCTTAAGTTGTCTGTCTACTGTTAGAGTTGATCCATCTTAAGTTGTCTGTCTACTGTTAGAGTTGATCCATCTTAAGTTTTCTGTCTACTGTTAGAGTTGATCCATCTTAAGTTTTCTGTCTACTGTTAGAGTTGGTCCATCTTAAGTTGTCTGTCTACTGTTAGAGTTGATCCATCTTAAGTTGTCTGTCTACTGTTAGAGTTGATCCATCTTAAGTTGTCTGTCTACTGTTAGAGTTGATCCATCTTAAGTTGTCTGTCTACTGTTAGAGTTGATCCATCTTAAGTTTTCTGTCTATGGTAGAGTTGATCCATGTTAAGCTTTCTGTCTACTGTTAGAGTTGATCCATCTTAAGTTGTCTGTCTACTGTTAGAGGTGATCCATCTTAAGTTGTCTGTCTACTGATAGAGTTGATCCATCTTAAGTTTTCTGTCTACTGTTAGAGTTGATCCATCTTAAGTTTTCTGTCTATGGTAGAGTTGATCCATCTTAAGTTTTCTGTCTACTGTTAGAGTTGATCCATCTTAAGTTGTCTGTCTACTGTTAGAGTTGATCCATATTAAGTTTTCTGTCTACTGTTAGAGTTGATCCATGTTAAGTTGTCTGTCTACTGTTAGAGTTGATCCATCTTAAGTTTTCTGTCTACTGTTAGAGTTGATCCATGGTAAGTTTTCTGTCTACTGTTAGAGTTGATCCATCTTAAGTTGTCTATCTACTGTTAGAGTTGAGCCATCTTAAGTTTTCTGTCTATGGTAGAGTTGATCCATCTTAAGTTGTCTGTCTACTGTTAGAGTTGATCCATCTTAAGTTTTCTGTCTATGGTAGAGTTGATCCATCTTAAGTTGTCTGTCTACTGTTAGAGTTGATCCATGTTAAGTTTTCTGTCTATGGTAGAGTTGATCCATGTTAAGTTGTCTGTCTACTGTTAGAGTTGATCCATCTTAAGTTTTCTGTCTATGGTAGAGTTGATCCATGTTAAGTTTTCTGTCTACTGTTAGAGTTGGTCCATCTTAAGTTGTCTGTCTACTGTTAGAGTTGATCCATCTAAAGTTTTCTGTCTATGGTAGAGTTGATCCATCTTAAGTTGTCTGTCTACTGTTAGAGTTGATCCATGTTAAGTTGTCTGTCTACTGTTAGAGTTGATCCATCTTAAGTTTTCTGTCTACTGTTAGAGTTGATCCATGTTAAGTTTTCTGTCTACTGTTAGAGTTGATCCATGTTAAGTTTTCTGTCTACTGTTAGAGTTGATCCATCTTCTGTCTACTGTTAGAGTTGATTAATCTTAAGTTTTCTGTCTACTGTTAGAGTTGATCCATCTTAAGTTTTCTGTCTATGGTAGAGTTGATCCATGTTAAGCTTTCTGTCTACTGTTAGAGTTGATCCATCTTAAGTTGTCTGTCTACTGTTAGAGGTGATCCATCTTAAGTTGTCTGTCTACTGATAGAGTTGATCCATCTTAAGTTTTCTGTCTACTGTTAGAGTTGATCCATCTTAAGTTTTCTGTCTATGGTAGAGTTGATCCATCTTAAGTTTTCTGTCTACTGTTAGAGTTGATCCATCTTAAGTTGTCTGTCTACTGTTAGAGTTGATCCATATTAAGTTTTCTGTCTACTGTTAGAGTTGATCCATGTTAAGTTGTCTGTCTACTGTTAGAGTTGATCCATGTTAAGTTTTCTGTCTACTGTTAGAGTTGATCCATGGTAAGTTGTCTGTCTACTGTTAGAGTTGATCCATCTTAAGTTGTCTATCTACTGTTAGAGTTGAGCCATCTTAAGTTTTCTGTCTATGGTAGAGTTGATCCATCTTAAGTTGTCTGTCTACTGTTAGAGTTGATCCATCTTAAGTTTTCTGTCTATGGTAGAGTTGATCCATCTTAAGTTGTCTGTCTACTGTTAGAGTTGATCCATGTTAAGTTTTCTGTCTATGGTAGAGTTGATCCATGTTAAGTTGTCTGTCTACTGTTAGAGTTGATCCATCTTAAGTTTTCTGTCTATGGTAGAGTTGATCCATGTTAAGTTTTCTGTCTACTGTTAGAGTTGATCCATCTTAAGTTGTCTGTCTACTGTTAGAGTTGGTCCATCTTAAGTTGTCTGTCTACTGTTAGAGTTGATCCATCTTAAGTTTTCTGTCTATGGTAGAGTTGATCCATCTTAAGTTGTCTGTCTACTGTTAGAGTTGATCCATGTTAAGTTGTCTGTCTACTGTTAGAGTTGATCCATCTTAAGTTTTCTGTCTACTGTTAGAGTTGATCCATGTTAAGTTTTCTGTCTACTGTTAGAGTTGATCCATGTTAAGTTTTCTGTCTACTGTTAGAGTTGATCCATCTTCTGTCTACTGTTAGAGTTGATCCATCTTAAGTTGTCTGTCTACTGTTAGAGTTGATCCATCTTAAGTTGTCTGTCTACTGTTAGAGTTGATCCATCTTCTGTCTACTGTTAGAGTTGATCCATCTTAAGATTTTTGTCTATGGGAGAGTTGATCCATCTTAAGTTGTCTGTCTACTGTTAGAGTTGATCCATGTTAAGTTTTCTGTCTACTGTTAGAGTTGATCCATCTTAAGTTTTCTGTCTATGGTAGAGTTGATCCATGTTAAGTTTTCTGTCTACTGTTAGAGTTGATCCATCTTAAGTTGTCTGTCTACTGTTAGAGTTGATCCATGTTAAGTTTTCTGTCTACTGTTAGAGTTGATCCATCTTAAGTTTTCTGTCTATGGTAGAGTTGATCCATCTTATGTTGTCTGTCTACTGTTAGAGTTGATCCATGTTAAGTTGTCTGTCTACTGTTAGAGTTGATCCATGTTAAGTTTTCTGTCTACTGTTAGAGTTGATCCATGTTAAGTTTTCTGTCTACTGTTAGAGTTGATCCATGTTAAGTTTTCTGTCTACTGTTAGAGTTGATCCATCTTAAGTTGTCTGTCTACTGTTAGAGTTGATCCATCTGATGTTGTCTGTCTACTGTTAGAGTTGATCCATGTTAAGTTTTCTGTCTACTGTTAGAGTTGATCCATGTTAAGTTGTCTGTCTGCTGTTAGAGTTGATCCATCTTAAGTTTTTTGTCTACTGTTAGAGTTGATCCATGTTAAGTTTTCTGTCTACTGTTAGAGTTGATCCATCTTAAGTTTTCTGTCTACTGTTAGAGTTGATCCATCTTCTGTCTACTGTTAGAATTGATCCATCTTAAGTTTTCTGTCTACTGTTAGAGTTGATCCATCTTAAGTTGTCTGTCTACTGTTAGAGTTGATCCATCTTAAGTTGTCTGTCTACTGTTAGAGTTGATCCATCTTAAGTTTTCTGTCTACAGTTAGAGTTGATCCATGTTAAGTTGTCTGTCTGCTGTTAGAGTTGATCCATCTTAAGTTTTCTGTCTACTGTTAGAGTTGATCCATCTTAAGTTGTCTGTCTACTGTTAGAGTTGATCCGTCTTCTGTCTACTGTTAGAGTTGATCCATCTTAAGTTGTCTGTCTACTGTTAGAGTTGATCCATCTTCTGTCTACTGTTAGAGTTGATCCATGTTAAGTTGTCTGTCTACTGTTAGAGTTGATCCATCTTAAGTTTTCTGTCTACTGTTAGATTTGATCCATCTTAAGTTGTCTGTCTATGGTAGAGTTGATCCATGTTAAGTTTTCTGTCTACTGTTAGAGTTGATCCATATTAAGTTGTCTGTCTACTGTTAGAGTTGATCCATCTTAAGTTGTCTGTCTGCTGTTAGAGTTGATCCATCTTAAGTTTTCTGTCTACTGTTAGAGTTGATCCATGTTAAGTTGTCTGTCTATGGTAGAGTTGATCCATCTTTTGTCTACTGCTAGAGTTGATCCATGTTAAGTTGTCTGTCTACTGTTAGAGTTGATCCATGTTAAGTTGTCTGTCTGCTGTTAGAGTTGATCCATCTTAAGTTGTCTGTCTACTGGTAGAGTTGATCCATGTTAAGTTTTCTGTCTACTGTTAGAGTTGATCCATCTTAAGTTTTCTGTCTACTGTTAGATTTGATCCATGTTAAGTTTTCTGTCTGCTGTTAGAGTTGATCCATCTTAAGTTTTCTGTCTGCTGTTAGAGTTGATCCATGTTAAGTTTTCTGTCTACTGTTAGAGTTGATCCATCTTAAGTTTTCTGTCTATGGTAGAGTTGATCCATGTTAAGTTTTCCGTCTACTGTTAGAGTTGATCCATCTTAAGTTTTCTGTCTATGATAGAGTTGATCCATGTTAAGTTTTCTGTCTACTGTTAGAGTTGATCCATCTTAAGTTTTCTGTCTATGGTAGAGTTGATCCATGTTAAGTTTTCTGTCTACTGTTAGAGTTGATCCATCTTAAGTTTTCTGTCTATGGTAGAGTTGATCCATGTTAAGTTTTCTGTCTACTGTTAGAGTTGATCCATCTTAAGTTTTCTGTCTATGGTAGAGTTGATTCATGTTAAGTTTTCTCTCTACTGTTATGTAGATCATTGTTTGTCCTTTTTCCTGTGGCCATTGTATTGTTTTACGGTTTCTGATGGCCACTTCTGATGGAATCTTCAAGCTTTACGCCACCACTGTTAACCTCATCACAATGTTCTAGCCTATTTCTGACGGAGTCATTAATAATATGAAGAGTATTGGAAACGGCACATGACAACATAATTAAAAGCATAGAGACAGATTAAGCAAATCTTAAAAGTCTTTGGTTTGAACTATTTAAATGGGATTTTTATTTCTTTTCTTAAAACCTTTCAGATCATATTTTAAATAAATAAATGTTAGAAAATACCGGTGCCGATCAAAAATGGACAATCCAGAGACATGTGAAACATTGGGCAAACAAGACACAACGAAGAAAAATAACCACATAACATGAAAGTGATACCACGAAAACAGTAGGTGAACTTATAAACGTAATACACAGTACCTCAGCACTCATTGTGTATCTCTAGAAATACAGTGGGTGAACTTATAAACGTAATACACAATACCTCAGCACTCATTGTGTATCTCTAGAAATACAGTAGGTGAACTTATAAACGTAATACACAGTACCTCAGCACTCATTGTGTATCTCTAGAAATACAGTGGGTGAACTTATAAACGTAATACACAGTACCTCAGCACCCATTGTGTATCTCTAGAAATACAGTGGGTGAACTTATAAACGTAATACACAGTACCTCAGCACTCATTGTGTATCACTAGAAATACAGTGGGTGAACTTATAAACGTAATACACAATACCTCAGCACTCATTGTGTATCTCTAGAAATACAGTGGGTGAACTTATAAACGTAATACCCAGTACCTCAGCACTCATTGTGTATCTCTAGAAATACAGTGGGTGAACTTATAAACGTAATACACAGTACCTCAGCACTCATTGTGTATCTCTAGAAATACAGTAGGTGAACTTATAAACGTAATACACAGTACCTCAGCACTCATTGTGTATCTCTAGAAATACAGTAGGTGAACTTATAAACGTAATACACAGTACCTCAGCACTCATTGTGTATCTCTAGAAATACAGTAGGTGAACTTATAAACGTAATACACAGTACCTTAGCACTCATTGTGTATCTCTAGAAATACAGTAGGTGAACTTATAAACGTAATACACAGTACCTCAGCACTCATTGTGTATCTCTAGAAATACAGTAGGTGAACTTATAAACGTAATACACAGTACCTCAGCACTCATTGTGTATCTCTAGAAATACAGTAGGTGAACTTATAAACGTAATACACAATACCTCAGCACTCATTGTGTATCTCTAGAAATACAGTGGGTGAACTTATAAACGTAATACACAGTACCTCAGCACTCATTGTGTATCTCTAGAAATACAGTAGGTGAACTTATAAACGTAATACACAGTACCTCAGCACTCATTGTGTATCTCTAGAAATACAGTGGGTGAACTTATAAACGTAATACACAGTACCTCAGCACTCATTGTGTATCTCTAGAAATACAGTAGGTGAACTTATAAACGTAATACACAATACCTCAGCACTCATTGTGTATCTCTGGAAATATAGTGGGTGAACTTATAAACGTAATACACAGTACCTCAGCACTCATTGTGTATCTCTAGAAATACAGTGGGTGAACTTATAAACGTAATACACAGTACCTCAGCACTCATTGTGTATCTCTAGAAATACAGTGGGTGAACTTATAAACGTAATACACAGTACCTCAGCACTCATTGTGTATCTCTAGAAATACAGTGGGTGAACTTATAAACGTAATACACAGTACCTCAGCACTCATTGTGTATCTCTAGAAATACAGTGGGTGAACTTATAAACGTAATACACAGTACCTCAGCACTCATTGTGTATCTCTAGAAATACAGTGGGTGAACTTATAAACGTAATACACAGTACCTCAGCACTCATTGTGTATCTCTAGAAATACAGTGGGTGAACTTATAAACGTAATACACAGTACCTCAGCACTCATTGTGTATCTCTAGAAATACAGTGGGTGAACTTATAAACGTAATACACAGTACCTCAGCACTCATTGTGTATCTCTAGAAATACAGTATGTGTACTTATAAACGTAATACACAGTACCTCAGCACTCATTGTGTATCTCTAGAAATACAGTGGGTGAACTTATAAACGTAATACACAGTACCTCAGCACTCATTGTGTATCTCTAGAAATACAGTAGGTGAACTTATAAACGTAATACACAATACCTCAGCACTCATTGTGTATCTCTAGAAATACAGTAGGTGTACTTATAAACGTAATACACAGTACCTCAGCACTCATTGTGTATCTCTAGAAATACAGTGGGTGAACTTATAAACGTAATACACAATACCTCAGCACTCATTGTGTATCTCTAGAAATACAGTGGGTGAACTTATAAACGTAATACACAGTACCTCAGCACTCATTGTGTATCTCTAGAAATACAGTAGGTAAACTTATAAACGTAATACACAGTACCTCAGCACTCATTGTGTATCTCTAGAAATACAGTAGGTGAACTTATAAACGTAATACACAATACCTCAGCACTCATTGTGTATCTCTAGAAATACAGTGGGTGAACTTATAAACGTAATACACAGTACCTCAGCACTCATTGTGTATCTCTAGAAATACAGTGGGAGAACTTATAAACGTAATACACAGTACCTCAGCACTCATTGTGTATCTCTAGAAATACAGTGGGTGAACTTATAAACGTAATACACAGTACCTCAGCACTCATTGTGTATCTCTAGAAATACAGTGGGTGAACTTATAAACGTAATACACAGTACCTCAGCACTCATTGTGTATCTCTAGAAATACAGTAGGTGAACTTATAAACGTAATACACAGTACCTCAGCACTCATTGTGTATCTCTAGAAATACAGTAGGTGAACTTATAAACGTAATACACAGTACCTCAGCACTCATTGTGTATCTCTAGAAATACAGTAGGTGAACTTATAAACGTAATACACAGTACCTCAGCACTCATTGTGTATCTCTAGAAATACAGTAGGTGAACTTATAAACGTAATACTCAATACCTCAGCACTCATTGTGTATCTCTAGAAATACAGTGGGTGAACTTATAAACGTAATACACAGTACCTCAGCACTCATTGTGTATCTCTAGAAATACAGTGGGGGAACTTATAAACGTAATACACAGTACCTCAGCACTCATTGTGTATCTCTAGAAATACAGTAGGTGAACTTATAAACGTAATACACAATACCTCAGCACTCATTGTGTATCTCTAGAAATACAGTGGGGGAACTTATAAACGTAATACACAGTACCTCAGCACTCATTGTGTATCTCTAGAAATACAGTAGGTGAACTTATAAACGTAATACACAATACCTCAGCACTCATTGTGTATCTCTAGAAATACAGTGGGGGAACTTATAAACGTAATACACAATACCTCAGCACTCATTGTGTATCTCTAGAAATACAGTAGGTGTACTTATAAACGTAATACACAGTACCTCAGCACTCATTGTGTATCTCTAGAAATACAGTAGGTGAACTTATAAACGTAATACACAGTACCTCAGCACTCATTGTGTATCTCTAGAAATACAGTGGGGGAACTTATAAACGTAATACACAATACCTCAGCACTCATTGTGTATCTCTAGAAATACAGTAGGTGTACTTATAAACGTAATACACAGTACCTCAGCACTCATTGTGTATCTCTAGAAATACAGTGGGTGAACTTATAAACGTAATACACAGTACCTCAGCACTCATTGTGTATCTCTAGAAATACAGTGGGTGAACTTATAAACGTAATACACAGTACCTCAGCACTCATTGTGTATCTCTAGAAATACAGTGGGTGTACTTATAAACGTAATACACAATACCTCAGCACTCATTGTGTATCTCTAGAAATACAGTGGGTGAACTTATAAACGTAATACACAGTACCTCAGCACTCATTGTGTATCTCTAGAAATACAGTGGGTGTACTTATAAACGTAATACACAATACCTCAGCACTCATTGTGTATCTCTAGAAATACAGTGGGTGAACTTATAAACGTAATACACAGTACCTCAGCACTCATTGTGTATCTCTAGAAATACAGTGGGTGAACTTATAAACGTAATACACAATACCTCAGCACTCATTGTGTATCTCTAGAAATACAGTGGGTGAACTTATAAACGTAATACACAGTACCTCAGCACTCATTGTGTATCTCTAGAAATACAGTAGGTGTACTTATAAACGTAATACACAATACCTCAGCACTCATTGTGTATCTCTAGAAATACAGTGGGGGAACTTATAAACGTAATACACAGTACCTCAGCACTCATTGTGTATCTCTAGAAATACAGTGGGGGAACTTATAAACGTAATACACAGTACCTCAGCACTCATTGTGTATCTCTAGAAATACAGTGGGTGAACTTATAAACGTAATACACAGTACCTCAGCACTCATTGTGTATCTCTAGAAATACAGTAGGTGAACTTATAAACGTAATACACAGTACCTCAGCACTCATTGTGTATCTCTAGAAATACAGTAGGTGAACTTATAAACGTAATACACAGTACCTCAGCACTCATTGTGTATCTCTAGAAATACAGTGGGGGAACTTATAAACGTAATACACAGTACCTCAGCACTCATTGTGTATCTCTAGAAATACAGTGGGTGAACTTATAAACGTAATACACAGTACCTCAGCACTCATTGTGTATCTCTAGAAATACAGTGGGTGAACTTATAAACGTAATACACAGTACCTCAGCACTCATTGTGTATCTCTAGAAATACAGTAGGTGAACTTATAAACGTAATACACAGTACCTCAGCACTCATTGTGTATCTCTAGAAATACAGTAGGTGAACTTATAAACGTAATACACAGTACCTCAGCACTCATTGTGTATCTCTAGAAATACAGTAGGTGAACTTATAAACGTAATACACAGTACCTCAGCACTCATTGTGTATCTCTAGAAATACAGTGGGTGAACTTATAAACGTAATACACAGTACCTCAGCACTCATTGTGTATCTCTAGAAATATTAGATATTTATTATTGATATTGCTAAAATGTTTCTAAATAACTGCAACGAACAAATTAGTTATGATTAGCGTTTAATTGTGGACACTTGTAGTTATTGTTGTATCATTAATGTGTGAGCCGTTGTTCGTAACGGCAATTAGATACATTAATAAGCTATCTCCCTGTAACAAGGAGGATAATAAAACAATACCACTTGTCCATTATATAAGGCACATTATTACATAATTTAGATTACCTATCAATGTGAATAGAGATAAGTTCCATCTCATTTATTGGTATTTGAGCTCAATCGATTCGAACTACAGTCGAAGAATATTTATTGAATCGTAAAAGGATGACAAAATGATTGGATATGTTTTTATTTTCAGTTTCCAAAATAATATTAAAAAAAAATTCTCCACTTAGTTTTGATACCGTGTCTGAATATAGAATAACAGTTCGATGTACTGACAACAAAGATTCTAAAGTATATGATGAAGGATTCTTCAAAATTTTCTTACGAAGAAATGTACCACCGGGTATCACTAATATGTTTAGTAAGTACTCAATAAAACAATGCCTTAGAAAGCTTTATTATTTTGTGGCTGTTCTTGATCTTACATTCACTGCGACTTTCATAATATATATACCTTGTTTATTATATCCTAATATTTGAATGCTTTATATTGTATTATTTATGAAACAATATGGGGGTTGGGAATTATATTATTTCCCTTGTATCAATACAGCAATACCAAATAAGTATGTAGACTGCACCGAAACTTAATGAAAAACAACGTGGGATGCTTCAAGTTAGCTAAAATAAGGAGGTCAGAATGAGTTGTTTTAGTTAAAACACGAAAATAAATCAGAAACAAATATAAAATTACACATTACAAAGGATATAACAAAGCATGAAAATTATACAAATAAAAGTTAACAAGAATGAGAGACAAACATTGGGTACAACATATCTGTTTGGTTGACGTGTTTTACAACACACAATCGGCATTCCTATGCGTAACAAACGTGCCCATCTTCTCATCGACTTGTTGCTTCATTCATATTAATCAGATTGCATATAGGGGCTTCTGCAAAAAATGAAAAGAAGCTAGCCCAATCCTTTAATTTCACTTTCCCCTATATTGATGATGTGCTGTCACTAAATAATTCCAATCTTAGTAATTCTGTTCATCGCATATATCCCACTGAGCTTGAAATAAAGGATACCATAGACATATGTCTACGTCATGCCTTGAAATACGCCTAGAAATTGACAATGAGGGCAGGTGAAGAACAAAGCATTACGCCAAATAAAATGAATTGAATTTCTTTGTTGTGTACTTTCCATTTATATGTAGCAACATTCTAGTAGCACCTGCATATGGATTATACATCTCTCAGTTGATACGATATTCCTGAGCAGGTGGTTCCTGCTATGATTTCTTTGATCAAGGATTGCTGCTAACTAGGAAGTTGCAGATCCAAGTGGAAGTAGTGGCTAAGAAAGTCAAATTCGATAGTTTTACAGTCGCCAACGAGACTTGGTTAATCGCCACAGAATACCTCTGTCACAAATGATGACGGATATGTTCCATTTGTCGTAATGACAATCCGGTCTTTTCCCCATTCCTCATTTATATCTAGCTTTGTAACAAGAGTAAG
This sequence comes from Bathymodiolus septemdierum, assembly GCA_963383655.1. Classification (NCBI taxonomy): domain Eukaryota; kingdom Metazoa; phylum Mollusca; class Bivalvia; order Mytilida; family Modiolidae; genus Bathymodiolus; species Bathymodiolus septemdierum. Next base: position 115,967,432 of record OY726520.1, read on the forward strand.
ACGACGGTACAATCCTGTCTTTTCCCCATTCCTCATTTATCTCTAGCTTTGTAACAAGAGTAAGACGACGGTAAAATCCTGTCTTTTCCCCATTCCTCATTTATCTCTAGCTTTGTAACAAGAGTAAGACGACGGCACAATCCTGTCTTTTCCCCATTCCTCATTTATCTCTAGCTTTGTAACAAGAGTAAGACGACGGCACAATCCTGTCTTTTCCCCATTCCTCATTTATCTCTAGCTTTGTAACAAGAGTAAGACGACGGCACAATCCTGTCTTTTCCCCATTCCTCATTTATCTCTAGCTTTGTAACAAGAGTAAGACGACGGCACAATCCTGTCTTTTCCCCATTCCTCATTTATCTCTAGCTTTGTAACAAGAGTAAGACGACGGCACAATCCGGTCTTTTCCCCATTCCTCATTTATCTCTAGCTTTGTAACAAGAGTAAGACGACGGCACAATCCTGTCTTTTCCCCATTCCTCATTTATCTCTAGCTTTGTAACAAGAGTAAGACGACGGCACAATCCTGTCTTTTCCCCATTCCTCATTTATCTCTAGCTTTGTAACAAGAGTAAGACGACGGCACAATCCTGTCTTTTCCCCATTCCTCATTTATCTCTAGCTTTGTAACAAGAGTAAGACGACGGCACAATCCTGTCTTTTCCCCATTCCTCATTTATCTCTAGCTTTGTAACAAGAGTAAGACGACGGCACAATCCTGTCTTTTCCCCATTCCTCATTTATCTCTAGCTTTGTAACAAGAGTAAGACGACGGTACAATCCTGTCTTTTCCCCATTCCTCATTTATCTCTAGCTTTGTAACAAGAGTAAGACGACGGTAAAATCCTGTCTTTTCCCCATTCCTCATTTATCTCTAGCTTTGTAACAAGAGTAAGACGACGGCACAATCCTGTCTTTTCCCCATTCCTCATTTATCTCTAGCTTTGTAACAAGAGTAAGACGACGGTAAAATCCTGTCTTTTCCCCATTCCTCATTTATCTCTAGCTTTGTAACAAGAGTAAGACGACGGCACAATCCTGTCTTTTCCCCATTCCTCATTTATCTCTAGCTTTGTAACAAGAGTAAGACGACGGCACAATCCTGTCTTTTCCCCATTCCTCATTTATCTCTAGCTTTGTAACAAGAGTAAGACGACGGTAAAATCCTGTCTTTTCCCCATTCCTCATTTATCTCTAGCTTTGTAACAAGAGTAAGACGACGGCACAATCCGGTCTTTTCCCCATTCCTCATTTATCTCTAGCTTTGTAACAAGAGTAAGACGACGGTAAAATCCTGTCTTTTCCCCATTCCTCATTTATCTCTAGCTTTGTAACAAGAGTAAGACGACGGCACAATCCGGTCTTTTCCCCATTCCTCATTTATCTCTAGCTTTGTAACAAGAGTAAGACGACGGCACAATCCTGTCTTTTCCCCATTCCTCATTTATCTCTAGCTTTGTAACAAGAGTAAGACGACGGCACAATCCGGTCTTTTCCCCATTCCTCATTTATCTCTAGCTTTGTAACAAGAGTAAGACGACGGTATAATCCTGTCTTTTCCCCATTCCTCATTTATCTCTAGCTTTGTAACAAGAGTAAGACGACGGTACAATCCTGTCTTTTCCCCATTCCTCATTTATCTCTAGCTTTGTAACAAGAGTAAGACGACGGCACAATCCGGTCTTTTCCCCATTCCTCATTTATCTCTAGCTTTGTAACAAGAGTAAGACGACGGCACAATCCGGTCTTTTCCCCATTCCTCATTTATCTCTAGCTTTGTAACAAGAGTAAGACGACGGTAAAATCCTGTCTTTTCCCCATTCCTCATTTATCTCTAGCTTTGTAACAAGAGTAAGACGACGGCACAATCCTGTCTTTTCCCCATTCCTCATTTATCTCTAGCTTTGTAACAAGAGTAAGACGACGGTAAAATCCTGTCTTTTCCCCATTCCTCATTTATCTCTAGCTTTGTAACAAGAGTAAGACGACGGGACAATCCTGTCTTTTCCCCATTCCTCATTTATCTCTAGCTTTGTAACAAGAGTAAGACGACGGCACAATCCGGTCTTTTCCCCATTCCTCATTTATCTCTAGCTTTGTAACAAGAGTAAGACGACGGCACAATCCTGTCTTTTCCCCATTCCTCATTTATCTCTAGCTTTGTAACAAGAGTAAGACGACGGCACAATCCTGTCTTTTCCCCATTCCTCATTTATCTCTAGCTTTGTAACAAGAGTAAGACGACGGCACAATCCTGTCTTTTCCCCATTCCTCATTTATCTCTAGCTTTGTAACAAGAGTAAGACGACGGCACAATCCTGTCTTTTCCCCATTCCTCATTTATCTCTAGCTTTGTAACAAGAGTAAGACGACGGCACAATCCTGTCTTTTCCCCATTCCTCATTTATCTCTAGCTTTGTAACAAGAGTAAGACGACGGCACAATCCGGTCTTTTCCCCATTCCTCATTTATCTCTAGCTTTGTAACAAGAGTAAGACGACGGCACAATCCTGTCTTTTCCCCATTCCTCATTTATCTCTAGCTTTGTAACAAGAGTAAGACGACGGTACAATCCGGTCTTTTCCCCATTCCTCATTTATCTCTAGCTTTGTAACAAGAGTAAGACGACGGCACAATCCTGTCTTTTCCCCATTCCTCATTTATCTCTAGCTTTGTAACAAGAGTAAGACGACGGCACAATCCTGTCTTTTCCCCATTCCTCATTTATCTCTAGCTTTGTAACAAGAGTAAGACGACGGTACAATCCGGTCTTTTCCCCATTCCTCATTTATCTCTAGCTTTGTAACAAGAGTAAGACGACGGCACAATCCTGTCTTTTCCCCATTCCTCATTTATCTCTAGCTTTGTAACAAGAGTAAGACGACGGCACAATCCTGTCTTTTCCCCATTCCTCATTTATCTCTAGCTTTGTAACAAGAGTAAGACGACGGCACAATCCTGTCTTTTCCCCATTCCTCATTTATCTCTAGCTTTGTAACAAGAGTAAGACGACGGTAAAATCCGGTCTTTTCCCCATTCCTCATTTATCTCTAGCTTTGTAACAAGAGTAAGACGACGGCACAATCCGGTCTTTTCCCCATTCCTCATTTATCTCTAGCTTTGTAACAAGAGTAAGACGACGGCACAATCCGGTCTTTTCCCCATTCCTCATTTATCTCTAGCTTTGTAACAAGAGTAAGACGACGGCACAATCCGGTCTTTTCCCCATTCCTCATTTATCTCTAGCTTTGTAACAAGAGTAAGACGACGGCACAATCCGGTCTTTTCCCCATTCCTCATTTATCTCTAGCTTTGTAACAAGAGTAAGACGACGGTAAAATCCTGTCTTTTCCCCATTCCTCATTTATCTCTAGCTTTGTAACAAGAGTAAGACGACGGCACAATCCGGTCTTTTCCCCATTCCTCATTTATCTCTAGCTTTGTAACAAGAGTAAGACGACGGCACAATCCTGTCTTTTCCCCATTCCTCATTTATCTCTAGCTTTGTAACAAGAGTAAGACGACGGCACAATCCTGTCTTTTCCCCATTCCTCATTTATCTCTAGCTTTGTAACAAGAGTAAGACGACGGCACAATCCGGTCTTTTCCCCATTCCTCATTTATCTCTAGCTTTGTAACAAGAGTAAGACGACGGCACAATCCTGTCTTTTCCCCATTCCTCATTTATCTCTAGCTTTGTAACAAGAGTAAGACGACGGCACAATCCTGTCTTTTCCCCATTCCTCATTTATCTCTAGCTTTGTAACAAGAGTAAGACGACGGCACAATCCGGTCTTTTCCCCATTCCTCATTTATCTCTAGCTTTGTAACAAGAGTAAGACGACGGCACAATCCTGTCTTTTCCCCATTCCTCATTTATCTCTAGCTTTGTAACAAGAGTAAGACGACGGTAAAATCCGGTCTTTTCCCCATTCCTCATTTATCTCTAGCTTTGTAACAAGAGTAAGACGACGGCACAATCCGGTCTTTTCCCCATTCCTCATTTATCTCTAGCTTTGTAACAAGAGTAAGACGACGGCACAATCCTGTCTTTTCCCCATTCCTCATTTATCTCTAGCTTTGTAACAAGAGTAAGACGACGGCACAATCCTGTCTTTTCCCCATTCCTCATTTATCTCTAGCTTTGTAACAAGAGTAAGACGACGGCACAATCCTGTCTTTTCCCCATTCCTCATTTATCTCTAGCTTTGTAACAAGAGTAAGACGATGGTACAATCCTGTCTTTTCCCCATTCCTCATTTATCTCTAGCTTTGTAACAAGAGTAAGACGACGGCACAATCCGGTCTTTTCCCCATTCCTCATTTATCTCTAGCTTTGTAACAAGAGTAAGACGACGGCACAATCCGGTCTTTTCCCCATTCCTCATTTATCTCTAGCTTTGTAACAAGAGTAAGACGACGGTAAAATCCTGTCTTTTCCCCATTCCTCATTTATCTCTAGCTTTGTAACAAGAGTAAGACGACGGCACAATCCGGTCTTTTCCCCATTCCTCATTTATCTCTAGCTTTGTAACAAGAGTAAGACGACGGCACAATCCTGTCTTTTCCCCATTCCTCATTTATCTCTAGCTTTGTAACAAGAGTAAGACGACGGCACAATCCTGTCTTTTCCCCATTCCTCATTTATCTCTAGCTTTGTAACAAGAGTAAGACGACGGCACAATCCGGTCTTTTCCCCATTCCTCATTTATCTCTAGCTTTGTAACAAGAGTAAGACGACGGCACAATCCTGTCTTTTCCCCATTCCTCATTTATCTCTAGCTTTGTAACAAGAGTAAGACGACGGTAAAATCCTGTCTTTTCCCCATTCCTCATTTATCTCTAGCTTTGTAACAAGAGTAAGACGACGGCACAATCCTGTCTTTTCCCCATTCCTCATTTATCTCTAGCTTTGTAACAAGAGTAAGACGACGGTAAAATCCTGTCTTTTCCCCATTCCTCATTTATCTCTAGCTTTGTAACAAGAGTAAGACGACGGCACAATCCTGTCTTTTCCCCATTCCTCATTTATCTCTAGCTTTGTAACAAGAGTAAGACGACGGCACAATCCTGTCTTTTCCCCATTCCTCATTTATCTCTAGCTTTGTAACAAGAGTAAGACGACGGCACAATCCTGTCTTTTCCCCATTCCTCATTTATCTCTAGCTTTGTAACAAGAGTAAGACGACGGCACAATCCGGTCTTTTCCCCATTCCTCATTTATCTCTAGCTTTGTAACAAGAGTAAGACGACGGCACAATCCTGTCTTTTCCCCATTCCTCATTTATCTCTAGCTTTGTAACAAGAGTAAGACGACGGCACAATCCGGTCTTTTCCCCATTCCTCATTTATCTCTAGCTTTGTAACAAGAGTAAGACGACGGTACAATCCGGTCTTTTCCCCATTCCTCATTTATCTCTAGCTTTGTAACAAGAGTAAGACGACGGCACAATCCTGTCTTTTCCCCATTCCTCATTTATCTCTAGCTTTGTAACAAGAGTAAGACGACGGCACAATCCTGTCTTTTCCCCATTCCTCATTTATCTCTAGCTTTGTAACAAGAGTAAGACGACGGTACAATCCGGTCTTTTCCCCATTCCTCATTTATCTCTAGCTTTGTAACAAGAGTAAGACGACGGCACAATCCGGTCTTTTCCCCATTCCTCATTTATCTCTAGCTTTGTAACAAGAGTAAGACGACGGCACAATCCTGTCTTTTCCCCATTCCTCATTTATCTCTAGCTTTGTAACAAGAGTAAGACGACGGCACAATCCTGTCTTTTCCCCATTCCTCATTTATCTCTAGCTTTGTAACAAGAGTAAGACGACGGCACAATCCTGTCTTTTCCCCATTCCTCATTTATCTCTAGCTTTGTAACAAGAGTAAGACGACGGCACAATCCTGTCTTTTCCCCATTCCTCATTTATCTCTAGCTTTGTAACAAGAGTAAGACGACGGCACAATCCTGTCTTTTCCCCATTCCTCATTTATCTCTAGCTTTGTAACAAGAGTAAGACGACGGCACAATCCGGTCTTTTCCCCATTCCTCATTTATCTCTAGCTTTGTAACAAGAGTAAGACGACGGCACAATCCTGTCTTTTCCCCATTCCTCATTTATCTCTAGCTTTGTAACAAGAGTAAGACGACGGCACAATCCTGTCTTTTCCCCATTCCTCATTTATCTCTAGCTTTGTAACAAGAGTAAGACGACGGCACAATCCGGTCTTTTCCCCATTCCTCATTTATCTCTAGCTTTGTAACAAGAGTAAGACGACGGCACAATCCTGTCTTTTCCCCATTCCTCATTTATCTCTAGCTTTGTAACAAGAGTAAGACGACGGCACAATCCTGTCTTTTCCCCATTCCTCATTTATCTCTAGCTTTGTAACAAGAGTAAGACGACGGCACAATCCGGTCTTTTCCCCATTCCTCATTTATCTCTAGCTTTGTAACAAGAGTAAGACGACGGCACAATCCTGTCTTTTCCCCATTCCTCATTTATCTCTAGCTTTGTAACAAGAGTAAGACGACGGCACAATCCTGTCTTTTCCCCATTCCTCATTTATCTCTAGCTTTGTAACAAGAGTAAGACGACGGCACAATCCGGTCTTTTCCCCATTCCTCATTTATCTCTAGCTTTGTAACAAGAGTAAGACGACGGCACAATCCTGTCTTTTCCCCATTCCTCATTTATCTCTAGCTTTGTAACAAGAGTAAGACGACGGCACAATCCTGTCTTTTCCCCATTCCTCATTTATCTCTAGCTTTGTAACAAGAGTAAGACGACGGCACAATCCTGTCTTTTCCCCATTCCTCATTTATCTCTAGCTTTGTAACAAGAGTAAGACGACGGCACAATCCGGTCTTTTCCCCATTCCTCATTTATCTCTAGCTTTGTAACAAGAGTAAGACGACGGCACAATCCTGTCTTTTCCCCATTCCTCATTTATCTCTAGCTTTGTAACAAGAGTAAGACGACGGCACAATCCTGTCTTTTCCCCATTCCTCATTTATCTCTAGCTTTGTAACAAGAGTAAGACGACGGCACAATCCGGTCTTTTCCCCATTCCTCATTTATCTCTAGCTTTGTAACAAGAGTAAGACGACGGCACAATCCTGTCTTTTCCCCATTCCTCATTTATCTCTAGCTTTGTAACAAGAGTAAGACGACGGCACAATCCTGTCTTTTCCCCATTCCTCATTTATCTCTAGCTTTGTAACAAGAGTAAGACGACGGCACAATCCGGTCTTTTCCCCATTCCTCATTTATCTCTAGCTTTGTAACAAGAGTAAGACGACGGCACAATCCTGTCTTTTCCCCATTCCTCATTTATCTCTAGCTTTGTAACAAGAGTAAGACGACGGCACAATCCTGTCTTTTCCCCATTCCTCATTTATCTCTAGCTTTGTAACAAGAGTAAGACGACGGCACAATCCTGTCTTTTCCCCATTCCTCATTTATCTCTAGCTTTGTAACAAGAGTAAGACGACGGCACAATCCGGTCTTTTCCCCATTCCTCATTTATCTCTAGCTTTGTAACAAGAGTAAGACGACGGCACAATCCGGTCTTTTCCCCATTCCTCATTTATCTCTAGCTTTGTAACAAGAGTAAGACGACGGCACAATCCTGTCTTTTCCCCATTCCTCATTTATCTCTAGCTTTGTAACAAGAGTAAGACGACGGCACAATCCGGTCTTTTCCCCATTCCTCATTTATCTCTAGCTTTGTAACAAGAGTAAGACGACGGCACAATCCGGTCTTTTCCCCATTCCTCATTTATCTCTAGCTTTGTAACAAGAGTAAGACGACGGTACAATCCTGTCTTTTCCCCATTCCTCATTTATCTCTAGCTTTGTAACAAGAGTAAGACGACGGTAAAATCCGGTCTTTTCCCCATTCCTCATTTATCTCTAGCTTTGTAACAAGAGTAAGACGACGGCACAATCCGGTCTTTTCCCCATTCCTCATTTATCTCTAGCTTTGTAACAAGAGTAAGACGACGGTACAATCCTGTCTTTTCCCCATTCCTCATTTATCTCTAGCTTTGTAACAAGAGTAAGACGACGGTAAAATCCGGTCTTTTCCCCATTCCTCATTTATCTCTAGCTTTGTAACAAGAGTAAGACGACGGCACAATCCGGTCTTTTCCCCATTCCTCATTTATCTCTAGCTTTGTAACAATAGTAAGACGACGGCACAATCCTGTCTTTTCCCCATTCCTCATTTATCTCTAGCTTTGTAACAAGAGTAAGACGACGGCACAATCCGGTCTTTTCCCCATTCCTCATTTATCTCTAGCTTTGTAACAAGAGTAAGACGACGGCACAATCCTGTCTTTTCCCCATTCCTCATTTATATCTAGCTTTGTAACAAGAGTAAGACGACGGCACAATCCGGTCTTTTCCCCATTCCTCATTTATCTCTAGCTTTGTAACAAGAGTAAGACGACGGTAAAATCCGGTCTTTTCCCCATTCCTCATTTATCTCTAGCTTTGTAACAAGAGTAAGACGACGGTAAAATCCTGTCTTTTCCCCATTCCTCATTTATCTCTAGCTTTGTAACAAGAGTAAGACGACGGCACAATCCGGTCTTTTCCCCATTCCTCATTTATCTCTAGCTTTGTAACAAGAGTAAGACGACGGCACAATCCGGTCTTTTCCCCATTCCTCATTTATCTCTAGCTTTGTAACAAGAGTAAGACGACGGCACAATCCTGTCTTTTCCCCATTCCTCATTTATCTCTAGCTTTGTAACAAGAGTAAGACGACGGCACAATCCTGTCTTTTCCCCATTCCTCATTTATCTCTAGCTTTGTAACAAGAGTAAGACGACGGCACAATCCTGTCTTTTCCCCATTCCTCATTTATCTCTAGCTTTGTAACAAGAGTAAGACGACGGCACAATCCTGTCTTTTCCCCATTCCTCATTTATATCTAGCTTTGCAACAAGTCCTCATTTATCTCTAGCTTTGTAACAAGAGTAAGACGACGGCACAATCCGGTCTTTTCCCCATTCCTCATTTATATCTAGCTTTGCAACAAGTCCTCATTTATCTCTAGCTTTGTAACAAGAGTAAGACGACGGCACAATCCTGTCTTTTCCCCATTCCTCATTTATATCTAGCTTTGCAACAAGTCCTCATTTATCTCTAGCTTTGTAACAAGAGTAAGACGACGGCACAATCCGGTCTTTTCCCCATTCCTCATTTATCTCTAGCTTTGTAACAAGAGTAAGACGACGGCACAATCCTGTCTTTTCCCCATTCCTCATTTATATCTAGCTTTGCAACAAGTCCTCATTTATCTCTAGCTTTGTAACAAGAGTAAGACGACGGCACAATCCGGTCTTTTCCCCATTCCTCATTTATATCTAGCTTTGCAACAAGAGTAAGACGACGGCACAATCCTGTCTTTTCCCCATTCCTCATTTATCTCTAGCTTTGTAACAAGAGTAAGACGACGGCACAATCCTGTCTTTTCCCCATTCCTCATTTATCTCTAGCTTTGTAACAAGAGTAAGACGACGGCACAATCCTGTCTTTTCCCCATTCCTCATTTATCTCTAGCTTTGTAACAAGAGTAAGGCGACGGCACAATCCGGTCTTTTCCCATTCCTCATTTATCTCTAGCTTTGTAACAAGAGTAAGACGACGGCACAATCCTGTCTTTTCCCCATTCCTCATTTATCTCTAGCTTTGTAACAAGAGTAAGACGACGGCACAATCCTGTCTTTTCCCCATTCCTCATTTATCTCTAGCTTTGTAACAAGAGTAAGACGACGGCACAATCCTGTCTTTTCCCCATTCCTCATTTATCTCTAGCTTTGTAACAAGAGTAAGACGACGGCACAATCCTGTCTTTTCCCCATTCCTCATTTATCTCTAGCTTTGTAACAAGAGTAAGACGACGGAAAATCCGGTCTTTTCCCCATTCCTCATTTATCTCTAGCTTTGTAACAAGAGTAAGACGACGGTCAAAATCCGGTCTTTTCCCCATTCCTCATTTATCTCTAGCTTTGTAACAAGAGTAAGACGACGGCACAATCCGGTCTTTTCCCCATTCCTCATTTATCTCTAGCTTTGTAACAAGAGTAAGACGACGGCACAATCCGGTCTTTTCCCCATTCCTCATTTATCTCTAGCTTTGTAACAAGAGTAAGACGACGGCACAATCCTGTCTTTTCCCCATTCCTCATTTATCTCTAGCTTTGTAACAAGAGTAAGACGACGGCACAATCCTGTCTTTTCCCCATTCCTCATTTATCTCTAGCTTTGTAACAAGAGTAAGACGACGGTAAAATCCGGTCTTTTCCCCATTCCTCATTTATCTCTAGCTTTGTAACAAGAGTAAGACGACGGTAAAATCCGGTCTTTTCCCCCCCTCC